>JAKUCM010000018.1:0-57478 GCA_023374145.1 Lepidium sativum | reverse complement strand
AACCCCAAGTGAAAGTTCAGGAAGAATCATCAAGGAGGATTCAAATAGCCCCAGAGTACAAGACTTACCTCAAATTGTTCTAAACTGGCATATGCTCCAGAGTGTAACTTCTTACGTACTGTGCTAAAGTCCATTGGATTCGTGATAATCTCATGATAATCAGGAAGCTGTAAACACATACCGAAACACAGATAAGGCAAACTGAATCTTATAACATTTAACGAGATTGACATGAACAAAACAGGTGGTCACCTCCTCAGGATCGACTGGGTCTGAGTAAACACCATAAGTATCCTTCCTTTAAGTGTTTGTAAAACAACAACGATCAAGAAACTAAAATAACCTAGTAGGAATCACTTAAACCAAAATACAAAATGACTATGTGAGGTGAACATACTTTTGAAGTCTATCGAGGATGAACACCAACAACTTTTTGTCTGGCAAAGGTGTAGTGGGGCCAGACTCCACGGGAGACCCTGTCCACACAACGAAAATTTTAATTTAATTCCCAGAACAATCCTCGCTTTTATCCTCGTACGAATTTCAGTTTATTGCCTTTTCAAGAATTAAATAAAGGAAATTCAAAAAGGTTTATATATATATATATACCTTGAAGAATGTCTGTCGCTTTCGAAGCCTTTTCTCCCTGCAGAGGTTAATAACAGATTATCATCATCATCAACTCCAAGTAGCCATCAAAAAGAACAAACTTTTCGTTCGTAATAGAGAAAACACGTAGATTTGGTTATGCTCATGTTCATGTTTAAGCAAGAATCGAAGGAAAACATATACTGAAAATCAAACTCAGAAACTGATGATAGAAAGGAAAAGACAAATTGGAACTTGTCTCAGACATGATGGTTTCAGTGCAAGCATCTTTAATACAGGTTAAATACGATTTAAATACCAGAAATCAATATAATAATATTCATAAGGAAAAATCACATAATTAAAGCAGAGAATAAAAACTGATAATTTCTCAACAAGAATTTTCTTGCCGAAGACAAAAAAAAGGGAAAATAAATTTACAGAAAAGCTGAATTTATGAATTCCCCCACCAATAAAAAAACAAGGGAGAAAATGACTCAGTCAAACTCATCCACTCACTCAATCTATCTCTATTCAAGCAGAAAGACGAACACAACAAACGCGCGAAATACCCAAAAACATATTTAAACCTAATAATTATTCATAGAGGAAACATAAATAGTTAACTTGGGATTTGGGAAACGAAATCGATCCACATAGGAATTCAATTTCTACCGTAAAATCAGATCCAGCGGCGATTTCGCGCCTATTGACGGGAGTGTCGTCGAGGTTCAGATCAGAACCACCGCCACCTGATTGAGAATTAGGAGAATGTCGATGGGAGTGAGAGTTCAAGCCGTGTAAAAGCCGGTGTTTCTTCTCTCTACGCTCATCATCATCTTCATCGTTGTTGTGTTGGGCGTCTTCATCGTCCTTGATCCAGGGCGAATCGGAGGAAACGCCGTTAGGATTAGGGTTCCGGCGCTTGGATCGGGAGGCGGAGTTGGGAAGGTGATTGAGAGAATTAGGGTTTCTGGAACGGGATCTATGAAGGAGGTGGTCATCGATTGGAAGGTCATGTTGTTGTTGATGATTATGTTGGTGTTGTAATTGTTGTTGTTTGAGAGCTCGCTTCTGAAGGTCGAGAAGAGAAGGCCTTCCTTTCTTCTTCTTCTTTGTCATTGTATCTGCGACCTCACCCATTTTGTTTTCTCTCTCTTTCTTTCTTCCCCTTTCTCTTTCTCCCGTAGACAGGCGTTTGGTTTTGTGTTTTCTTACGTTTTCTAATTTAAAAAAAAAATTAAAATTAAAAGAAAGAACTCTAAACTCGCACGTGCCTGGAGGGTAACGTCGACTTGAGTGTTGGTTAATGCGTGCTTTCTCTATTTAAGAACTCACAAGACACCTTCGGGCCAAGAACTATTTGGGCTGTTATAGGCCCAACGACAGACCTTTCTCTATACTGCTAGGCAATCGGGAAAATCTTCTATTTACTTTGGACATTCGGTTTAGAAAGAAAAGAGGAGATAATTACATATAACCAACTTTCAGGTATTCAAAATACCCGAAAGCATAGGTACATAGAAGCTATAATTTAGAAATGTTATTGGATCTATATTTTAAATCTTTTTTATTGATTTGAAAGTGTATGGATTGACACCACGTATGAAGTCAATACATGAGGGTTGGGAGTGAATGGAATATCGAGATAGATATCAAGATATTTCTTTTAAAATTTTTTCTAAATACTCTTATAAATTCTTACATTTAAAATGCAAAATATATTCACAATTATTAAAAGTAAATATTTTTAACATACAAAATATATATTCAAAATTAAGATGTTCCCATTTGTAAAAGACAAATTTTTAAAAAGAAATAGTTAATAGTCATAATACATTTTTAAGCAGAGAAAAGAAGTTCTTATTATATCAATGATCACAAATTATTCACTATTTTAAACTACATAAAACTATGCTGAGGACAGGTGGCCCAGTGGTGTAGTCACTTTACAAATCCTCATGGCACCATGGATCGAACCCCCTACCTGCAATTGTAGGAGTGGAATTTAAAACCAGTAGGCTAGTTGACAAAAAAAAGTACATAAAACTATCATTCTCAACCTAAATTCTGCTATTGCAAACTTCTAGTAGAGAAATTTTCACTACAAAAAAAACAATAGATTCACGATTGAAATGTGCGGTTGAATATTCAGTCGCACAATTAGCAATTGATTTAAGACTGTTGTGCGACTACAAAATATTAGTTGCACATTTGCTATTGAATGAAGTAGTTACAAATAAGTCGCACATCAATGGCTAATGTGCTACTAATACGCGACCAATAAATTGTGGCAAAGATTCAGTCACACATTAGTAGCAAGGATTAGTTACATAACATTTTTTTACATTTTTACCTAATTCTACCTAAAATGTGCGACTACATGAATCAATTTCACTTTATAGTCGCACTTTAGTAGCAATTCAGTGAAAAAAAATTATTGTATATGCACCAATGATTTCATTTTGAAATAAAATCACCCAAAAAATTGTTTTTGGGAAAAAATATTTTTAGAGAAAAAATGGGAGGGAATTCTAATTACACAAATTTTTGGGAGTGGATGTATAGAAAAATCGACGAAGAAACAAGAAAAATCTCGGCGAAATTTGGTGCTGGAGTGGACGAGTTCATGAATATGACATTCTAGAAAGAGGATGAAAATGGGATACATGTAAATTTTGCAGAGCAACAAATTACAAAGAGAGTGTTGGAAGAACCAATATACCATTCAATTGTATGCGGTATTTACATATTGCTAATAGAATAAAAATACTATATCAGAGTGCCCACAATGCAGAGGTAATGAGATGGCACGAAAAAAATGAATCAAACGAATGAGAGATGTCTCATCCATCTAATATAGTAGAGTGGAAGAATTTTTACGAGTTGCACCCTAGATTTGCAAGTGAACCTTGCAATGTATATTTTAGAATATGCACATATTGGTTCAATTGGTAAACAAGTTTTTACGGTGTTTTCTCAAATACCCTACTGTTTATTTAATCAATTGCATGACAGTATGGTGTCAATCCACTGGGAGAGTAACTAGCAATCAATATGTAATCTACTTATCCTAATCTAAGCCAGATTCGATTTAGTGAGTAGTGATCTAATCTAGATGAAAATGAAATACTAAAACAGAGTGCTAAAAACGAGACATGAAAGTAGAATGTAAAAATGGAGCATTAAAAATAAAGCAATAGTAAAACAGAATGAAGTGCAATGCCGAATCTCAACTTAAAAAGCAGAGTATTAAAATTCACGAAAATTCAATAGAGGAAAAGGCGTTCTCGAGGTTAACGATCAATGATTAGGGTATTCCTAGGGGTTCCAGACTTATTTATCAACCTATTTAGATGACCTCTAAGCAAGGAATCACAAAGTAATCACATTCACTCTCGCGCAATGAGACCTCTCCTAAAAGACAACCTGACTTGACTCTCGCCCAACGATTGGAAATTCAAGAGGCTTTAAGTATGGACCTTACAGAGCCTAATAACACCCTAGACAATCAATCTCTTGAGCTAGGCAGATGTTATCTTAACTTAAGCATGTTCAAGTGATTCCCCAAACGCCTCTCGGGGGGGGGGGGGGGGGGGGGGGGGGGGGGGGAGGGATTCACCAAGAGATCGAATTTCAATTGATCAGAAAGAAACAAGCATTAAGAACATTTAAATTAAAGAGATCTAAGACCTTAATCAAACATAAACAAATCTGGAAATCCCTAAGTTTTCCCCTAATCTCACCCTTTCCTCAAGAACCCTAGACTAACTTACTCAGAATTCATGAAGTAAAGCATAAACTTGAAATCGAATTCTAATTGCATAAACTTAAGATTAAAAATCGTAAATTGCTTTAAGAGATAGAGATCGAAAATTGCTAGAAAAGATTGTATATTAAAACTGGAAATTCTAGTACAATTTATAGATCAAAAGATCTTAAGAAAAAAGGAAAAATACTTAAAGAGAAAAAGAGAAAATTCCCTAGAAAGAAAAAATGGGAAATTCCTTAAAAAGTGAAAAGGAAAATTCCTTAAAGAAAAGAAAATAGAAAAAGGCCTAAAGTAGTTGTTGGGCTTGCAAAAGTGGGTATTGATGGGACTTTTTACGCAAAGAAGCCCAAGAAGTCAACTCCGTCCAAAGTCAACTTTCTGGTCCGAAAATCCACTCGCCCAAGTGATGGTCGAGTTTCATGCTCGAGTGTCAAGCTCGAGTGCCAAATCTTCTAGTTCTCATCCTGAACTTCAACTTTAGGCCAGAAGATTTCTCATTGGTCTTCTTGTAGTCCGAAATACTCCATGATAAGCTCCAAAAAGTGCCTAAAAATACCTTTTATGCAATGTCCAACACTAAGTATGCAAATTATGCCTAGAAGAACCTAAAAAAATGATAATAATGCAAGTATGAATGCAAAGTATGCTAAATAATGACCCTAAAATGTGGTAAAATGCAGACACATCAACTCCCCCAAACTTAGTCTTTGCTTGCCCTCAAGAAAATATACATAGATCTAAGAAGGAAGAGAGGTTGCTGACAATGGGAACATCCTACTTAAACAAACAACTTATCAAACTGAAAAACCGTAATCCACAAGTGAACCCTCATTTCTTTGTAAGAACCACAATATACTTTCATCAAGGCTTAGCATAAAAACCGAATATTCCCTAACACTTAGTTGGACTCTTAAGAAACTCAGATTCGAAGCCTATTTCTTTTACGTGCAGTCCGCAAGAGGGGCTATTGATCAAAGACCTTGGGATTCAACTTCCTCAAATTCAGCTAGTCACTATGGATTAAGCATTTTCGATCACTTCTCAACTCCTACTCGTTTTTATTAGCTTCAGCTTTATCAATGAGACACGAAAGAGTACGGGTTTACGCACAGTCCCGGTTCACCTTAGGCGTCAATGTGTTAGCTTTATCAATAGGACGTGAAAAAGTACGGGTTTACGCACAGTTCCGGTCCATCTTAGGCAATATCGAAATGGTTTTATTGATGAACACAAGAAGGTACAGGTTTAAGCACAGTCCCCGTTCATCTTAGACCATATTATTTGAGCCGAGTTGAGAAGGATGATTCTATATTCATCTTATGCTTTTCTTTTTACTTAGCTAGCTGAACCTAAGGAAGGATCTTATGCAATGTATCTCAAGCCCCTAATTTGGAAAAAATGGAATTCGATTATGAGGCAACAAATCTGGTTCTTTTTTATTACAATTTTGAATTCAAGTCCATATCATCCATGAGCAAGTCTTGATATATTCATTCGTCTTCTGATTGATAAATTTAAATAGCTATGGACAACTGGATTAGAGGTGTTTGATAAGTTTGGCAATCAAAATTTCACTGTCAAAGCAATTTTAATGTGGACGATTAGTGACTTCCATACATACGGCATATTATCAGAGTGTATGACACATGAACAATTAGCTTGTCCAATATACATGGAAGATAGTAGTGCATTTCAGTTACCAAATGGACGGATGACATGTTAGTTTGATTAGCAAGAAGATATCATCCTTCGGGTCATCTTTTAAGAAGAAATAGAAGAAATTTCTTGAAAGGAAAAGATGTTATAAATCAGTATCTACCCCTATCACTGACCGGTAATGAAATGTACAATCAGTAAATAAGGGAGGTTAATCCAGCAAAAACATTTGTTTGTGGAGGAAACATACAAGAGGAGAAAGCAGATGGATATGGGAATTAGCATAATTGGCATAAAGAAATCATATTCTGGGAATTGGCATATTGGAAAGATCTCAATCTATGAAGTTGTCTTGATGAGATGCACATAGAGAAGAATGTTCTCGATAACTTCTCAAATACTATTATGAACGTTAAAGAGAAATCAGAAGACACAGTTAAGGCAAAATTGGACATAACACAATTTTGCTCTCGAAAAGAGTTACATCTTGATATTCGTGGAAGAGATCATGTTCATATATTCTGACTATGTGTGGCAACAAAAGTACTTTTATTAGCTTGTTTTAAAAATGATATTAGATTTCCAGATGGCTACTCATCAAATTTAGTAACTTGTGCATATATAGAAGGAGGAAAATTTTGAGGCATAAAGATTCATGACTATCATGTTTTCATGGAACGTTTATTTTCATTCATCTTTGCTCGACTTTTACCACGAACTATGGATCTTGAACTATCATACCTTATTAGTTATCAATATATATGTATAGAAAAAATCACTAAAATAACCAAGAAAAAAAATTTAATTTACTAGAATAATCATATATTTTAGGTAAGACTAATCATATTTTGTGTTATTAATTATGGCTGGAGAATTAGGTTAGATAAGTGTAGTTTTTACTTTTATTTCTTCTTGTTTCTATTATTAAGAACAAGAATAACAATTGGTTTTATATTGATCGATCGACCATAGAATATGACTGGTCTTTCTTTGTACTAAATTGGAAAATTTTGCATGATATAGTGATCGATCTATCTGATCTAGGATCAATCGGTTTATACTTATCAAAGAAAATATGTATGTTATTCTTAAAAGTAGAAATCAATCGATTAGAATATAGAATGATCGGTTTATGCTTCTCAGAATAATGTTCATTTTTTCATTGATAAGTACAAACCAATTGCTTAACACACATATCAAGAGATACGAAATTAACGAAGAAATAAATGATTTGCAATATGGACTAATCGATCAGCAAGCAGAAAGATCCGTCCAAATACGGGATCAAAGTTTATCAAAATTTTTGTTGAATTACCGGAAGTTTGCCAAAAATCCGGCTAACTTGCAGAAATTTCCCAAAACATTTGTTAAACTTGTGGGGAATGTGCCAAGATCCAACAAATATGTAAGAAATGTGCCCAAATCGGACAGATCTGTAGGAAATGTGGCAAAATCCAACATACCGTAGGAAGTATGCCAAAATCTTGCATTTTTGCAGGAAATTAGCCAAAATCCAGCAGATTTGTACGAAATCTGGCAAAATACAGCCAACAGTCAGAATGTTTTGGAAACATGTATATTTTACGAAGCAATAAGATATAAAGAAAGTCGGAATAACCAAAATATCATTCAGTCGTATGTGGTATTTACCTATCTCTGATAGAATAAAAAGATTATATTTGAGTGTCCACAATGCATAAGCAATGAGATGGCAAGCAGAAGATGAATGAAACAAATGAGAGATGTCTCATCCATCTCATGCAGCAAAGTGGAAGAACTTCCCCTAGTTACATCCCATATTTGCAAGTGAACATTGCGATGTATATTTTGGAATATGCACAGATTGGTTCAATCTTTTTGTAATTTCTCGTAATCGCTTGTTGTGGCATGTGAACATGAATGTTTATATGGTAAACTTGCAAGATATCTACCAAAAAATAGTAAACTTGCAAAAACTCTGCCAAAATCTAGCAGACTAGTAGAAAATATACCAAAATTCATAATTTTTATTTCTAAACCCTAAAAGAAATTTTTAATTAGACTTTTACCCAAATCTTCATTTGAAATTAATCCTAATTATTGAAATTGTTATTTTCTTTCTCTTTTGTACGGATACTAATTGTTCAAAAGTTATAATTATAAATTTTTTTTTAACTTAAATTTGTAGTTTTAGTAATATATCTAAATTTTTAAAAATAAATAAAATTTTATTTATAATTTTTAAGACAATTTAAAATATAATTTTTAAATACTCTAAAATTTCCTGTTTTATTAATTAAAAATTAATTTTTAATTATGTTAGACTATTTTAGTAATTATAACTTGCAGAATAAACTTTAGGAGGTTATTCTAGCAATTAAAAAAATTCAAATTATTTTAGTAATTTATAATTGTAAATAGGTTAATGTAGTAAATTTCTTATATTTATATTTATATTTATATAAAATTTACCACACATATATATGTTATTCTCAATTAATAAAATCAATATATTATACTAATGTTTATATTTGTATAACACAATAATTGTTTTTTGAGATTTCTGCAGTAAAACCTTGCACGAAGTCGCGTTCAAATTACGAAGGAAAACATAGTTGTAATACATTGTAACTTACAGAAGATTTTCTCACCTTTTGTGTTCAATGTGATGGAAAATTTACATGTGCATCTATCATATAAAATTGAACTTGGTGGCCTTCTATAGTACTAATGTATGTATCCATTTGAACGGTTTTTTAAGAAATTAAAAAGCAAAGCAAAAACTAAAATTTATGTGGTTGAATCGGTTGTGCAGTCATACGTGAACAATGAAATACCTTACTTTTTAGAGTAATTTTTGTCTTCACATGTATGAACTAAAGAAAGTAAATATATAATACTTTCTAATCAATACCATTCATTTTGTTCACTAAGCGAATTTATTATTTCATAGGACACTGAGATCTGATAAGGGTGAAGCCCTTATATATCCTAGTGAAAGAACACCCTATATATTTACACATGTCAGTTGTCCAAGTGAAAAAAGTAAACAAATATTAATAAATGATATACACCAAACCACCGCCCACACGTATTCATTAGAGAGGTATCTATATATTTACCACATATTATATATATGTATATTCTATTTTAATAATTTCTACATCTATGGTTCATCTAGTGTGAAAAGTACGTCCTCATTGTCATCCATAAATAACAGGAGATCAATATTTATAGAAAAAGATGCAGATTTTGCTATATGGCTAAGAGATTACTAGTATGGATAGCCGTAATTCCATATAAGTAGTATATATAGATTAATTATGTTTCATAGGTTGGCTAACAGAATCCTACAATCACTTGGCCAACATGGGTTTGTGAATTAGTTCAAGGGCCTGATAAAAAGGTGATATTGTGGCCTATGTACTCTACTCAAGGATATTTTTTTCGTACACAAGAAAACATACGTAGAAGGAACACATGCAATTATGGCGTATGTGTGAAGGAGACAAATTATTCAGATCTACATTGAACCATAACTCGGTTCAACACTGACATATTCCTAACTACCCAAAACTCACACAACACTCTAACCTTGTAGTTGTTGCAATTCTCTTTGATTCACTCACCTACACGACAACCTTGTTGTTTCACCTCTCTCGAATTTACTCACCAACATTACAACCTTTTAGTTATTGCTGCTCTCTTGGATTCACTCTGCAAGCCCACAATAATCTTATAACTTGGAACTCTCAATTTTCTCTATTTGAAAGTTTAACTTTTCTCCAAGTGATAAGCACTACTTAAATAGTCTCAACACCTCTGGGGCTTCCTAAAACGACTTGGAATACTTCCAAAAATCCTTCTTGCTCCATCATGTCTTTGCTTTCTATCTGTTTTGCTTCTTGCATAACCAAACTGGGTTGAATCATGCTTCACTTTCACTTTGAAACCTCTCATCTATTCTCATTTTGGTGATATGTCTTGTTTGCAAAATACTTTTCTGCAACCTGAGATTTGTTTGAGACAAAATAATGTCCACATTTAAGTTTTCTCCACATGAGCTTTGTTTTGATAAAAACTGGGACCCACTCCATTGTTTCATCCAACATGTTGAAAGTCAAATATGTTTTTCCTTTCATTATCCCTTTTTTTTTATCTTAATGTCACAACTCAAACTACCTGTTAAAACTAGAGAGCAACACACAAAAACATACCAAGAAACTAGACTTGAAGAAAAGATTATTCGAATCAAATAAATGTCAAAACAGAGTTGCATAATCGCAATCATTGAGTACCAAAAACAAACTCAAAATGCAACTTTGAGATCGTCATTCGAGTCCTCCAAGTTAGTAACTTCTTCAACTTCCACAGTTTCTCCCGAGTGACAAGTTTGTTAAACAAGTAATAAAAACCCTTCTGACTTGATTAAGGGATAATATTACACGCTCTTGAAACAGAGTTGAAACAATTCTCTGCGAACATATTCTTAAAATACATATAAGTTAGAACAAATCGACCCTCATATTAGTCAATATACATAAAACAGATCATGTATAATCTAGTGCTATGGGAATACATTCACTAGGAGATGCATTATAAAAATGCCATATCTTCAACATGACTTTTTCTATGGTTACAAACTTACATCCCATTTTTTGTTTTTTTTTTCATATGAGAAACCTATATACCCTTTTCTACACTACCATTTTATTGTTTTTTTAAAATATTTACATTGTAAAAGCAAACACAAGATACATTTGTATAGCGAAAGATCATACCTGCATGAGGAGCAACTCTTTGTTTGAGTTGAATTGCCAACAAGAAGTTTTGTGGTGCAGTAAATGTGTCGAAGGAATGAAAAACAACAAGTACTACCATTGTATTATTCTACAAAAACACACCTTTATATAGATAATGTGTTTGAATGTTCACAAAAACTACGAGCCTTTTACAGGTTTGAGAATATGTTCAATTCCAATGGGTTTGTGAATATATCAGTTAACTGATTCTCTGATGCAACATCAGTTATCTCAACATGTTCTTCTATGATATAGTAATGGACCAGCAGCTTGAACAAGACAATGAGAACTTGAAGAACTCGGGCCAGAGGAGCTACAACAAGATATGTAATTTCCAAATGGACCACTGACAAAAGCTAAAGCACAAATACTTCATCAAGCCATTGGACAATGTTCAATCAGTCTGAAAGCAACCTTAGTTCTGTAGTTAATCCAACTACATTAGTGGTGATTTAAGCTAGCTAAGGGTAACCTAAGAGAGGTGTATGCTCTTATACTCTTTTTCTCATGGTCTAATTTTGTCCCAATTTGGAATTCCTACACAAAATTTTTAATGAGGTAATTTGCATACACTCATTATTTACAACCACTTAGGAAACAAGCTTATCAATTTCAAAAGAGGAGTTTAACTTATGGGAATTGGGATGAGACTTGTTCGTTTGGCTTACAGGCCTTTGTTTTCATTTAAACTTCTTTAAGACATAAACCCTAGTTTGTCTCCGATATGTACTTGAATACTTCTTATTTTCAAGCATCAAACATTTTATCAAAAGCTTTGCTCTTACTTGTTTGGTCTTATAGCTTATAATATCCATAAACTTGGATCTCATTATAGTGTGTAATATTCTGAGTGAATTCAAGCATAAGATCAAGATGCATTCATCTCTCTTGGTAGTTTGAATTGATCCATAAACTATCAAAACTTTATGTTCATCTTCCATCTCTTCAGAATCATCTGATGCAAACATTAGAGTATACACGATCATATTCACTCAAGTATACCATTTTCGACGCTTCACCCTTTGAACTCGACTTTCATACTCAGTTCATCATCACTCAAACTTAGCCTCTTTCAGTTCCGAAAGCTTGTTCTTCACTCATTTTATCATAGTGCACAAGAATCATATTCGAAACCAAACTTTATCCGCAAACATTTGTTTCATCCACATGAGTTGGGCAAAATAACTTATTAATGTAATATTATACTCTACTTTTGTAGCAGTCAGAGTAACACAACTCTGTTTCTTACTTTGCCAATTTACAAGATTGTTTCCTAAAATGAAACATCATCCTGATGTGATTATGAGGTCATCAACACATCCTGCCCAATCTGCATCACAAAAACCTGCCAAGTTTTGATTAGTTTGCTTAATGCAATACAAACCATGTTATAATGTATCTTTAACATATTTGATAATTCTAGATGAGATTGTTTCAGATTTTCTTAGTACCGAGTACATATCCCCACACTGAGACACAAGTCTGGTATACTGGATGTAAGATACATAAGATTGCCTATCATTGCTCGATAGAGTTTCTCATCTACTCATTTCCTGTCTTCATCTCGAGCTAACTTGCTTGTTGTACAAATAGGAGTTCTTGTTGGTCTACATGTCAAATTGCTTAACCATATTCTTAGCATAAGTGCTATTGACCTAATTATTCAAGTATCAGTTTGTTGATCAAGTATCAGTTTGTTGAACTAGTTACCCAAAAAACTAGTTAAGTTCAACAACCATGCTCATTTCAAACTCGATTGTAATTAGTCTCACTTACACATTACTATTGTTTGTGCTTCAAAAAAAATACTTGAATAGACTTCCTTTGGTAACATCCCGTGGAAGAAAGCACTCTTGACATCCATCTGGTACAATGTGAAGTTCAATACACATGCAACACCTAACATAAGATGAATTGACTATAACCTTGCAACTGGTGCAAATGTTTCATCAGTCAATCCCTTCAATATATAAGTATCCTTTTGCTAACAAGTTGGCCTTGTTTCGTGTTATATTGCCTTTACCATCTACCTTGTTCTTGAATTCCCATTTTGTTCCGAGAACATTGCCACCAACTAGTTTGGTCACAAGATTGTTTATGTGGAACGGTTCAAGTTCCTCATGACACGCTCTCAACCAATACTCATTAATTAGTGATGTATAATGTCAGTTGCTTCCATTTCTGAGAGAAAGCATGAAAACTGGATCATATAGCTAAAACTAATTTGTTTTCCTAGAGTGACCATATGGTCCATATGCCTAATTACGTCGGTATATGAGTGATTATTATGCTGCTAAACTTCCTTAGCTGCAGTATTATCTAGAAAATATTCTTTATGAGTCACACTATCATCTTCCTTTCTGACTTTTTCATGATCTACGGACTCATGTTCTACAGACTCATGTTTTGACACTATAATAAGTACATATTTTTGTACTTCCTCAAACACCACGTTGATTGACTCCATGACCATCCTTGATCTTTTGTAGTAAACTATAAATGCTATGTTGTTTGTAGAGTACCACAAAAATATACCTACATCACTTCGTGCATCGAATTTTCCAAAATGATCCTTACATTTGGTATGTAACAAAGACAGCCAAACACTCGAAAGTAACTCAGATTTGGTGTTTTCCCTTCCATATTTCATAGGGTTCATTCGTGTACATGACTTCACATAGACCTTGTTTACAACATACCACGAGGTAATGGATGCTTCACATAGACCTTGTTTACCACTTCCCTTTGTTGCACCCATCACACAGTTAGTTTTCTTATATATATTTGGAATGCATATGACTTCTTTAGCCTTAAAATTCTTGCTAAAGTTTGAACATTCATATGTCATATCCGTCGATTCCACAACTCGAGCTTAGACACAACCGTCGAGTAACATATTTCAAATCTTTCCCACTTATAATAATTTTTTATAGTATGAAAGCTCATCAATTTTGTATTTCCATTACATGCGACTGCTTTACAGTTGGATTTTATGAACATAACATCAAGATCATTGTCACATAGATAACTTATTTTAATTAGAGTGGCAGTCAAACTATCAATGTAATACATTCCTGTGAGAGCGGGGAGGTCTGGACCATCTGTAATACCTCGGCCTCTTACATTCCCTTTTCTTCTGCATATGAATGTAACTTTAGGTCAATCACTTCCAGGTAGTTATTCAAAGCTGATTGGCTTCATGTCATGTCCCAAGAACAACCACTATCGAAGTACTAATGATCATCCACATGTCATTCTGAAGAGGTGTAAGCAACATCTGTATAATAACATGATCTCAAACCATCAGATATATTAGAACTATCAAAAGACAACATATAGCACATATTTTTGATTTTTGAGGTGATATCTCTGTACAATTCAGTCTTTGATACCCAAAAACTCATAAATTGATATGGCTCAAGGCGACACTTGTTCAGCTCCCATACAATCTTAAGTCATCCATAAACTTGTAACACTTGCTTGGCATGAATTGCCTTGTTGCAGTAGTCGCATACATAAAATCATCATGTTGAGTTGTTCCTTTGGGGTCTTCTCACACCCGTTCTGTTCCAAACAAGCATATAACTCCGATTTTCATTCTCCCTTTATGCATGAACTTTCACAGTCCTTTATGTGTTGCTTCCACTTTCTTTCACAAAGTTAACCATTTATAGAATTCACTTCTTTGTTTAGGCTTCCTTGATACCCGAGACCAAAGGTTTGCTTTCTAGCTATGCATAACCCAATATTTCATCAATATTCTTATCCGTTTTTGAGTATCCTGATTTGTTTGTCTCTATCCCTCAACTTCTTATGTATAAATGTTGCCTTTTCTTTTTCTTGCCCACACATATTATACCACACATATACAAAATTTTCATCAACTTAAACTAGATCAAAGGATAAGTAACTAACCGATTTTTCAGTCTGAGCAACTTCCACTACATCAAACTGAGCTTCCAAAGCTAGTTTCTCCCTTGTCAGCTGGAGTTTATCTCATTGATTTTGACCCAGTTGTCATACAGTTTGCAGTAATCTTCTTTACTTTCAATTTCACTTTCATCCTCACAGTATTTGTTGCAACTCAGATGTACTCATTCTTCTCTGTCAGCAAAACACATATAAATGAAAAGATCATCTTCATCGTCCTCTTTATCTTCTGACTTATTTTCACTGATATTACCAACTAGAGCCTTGCCATTTTGTTTGCTAGGACAATCCAACTTAGTGTATCCAATGCCTTTACACTCAAAGCATTTCAGTTTCTTACGTTTACCCAAAGGATATACACAATTAAAATGGCCAACATCACCACATTCATGATATACTACGCCATGCTTCCCAATATTCTTATCACCTTCTGTTCATGTAACATTTTTCTTGTCATATTCAGGGTGATTCCAGCGTTCCACATCCTTGTATTGATTTTATTCCACATGTTTCAAGGCTTTGCCAAAATTTTACGCCATCAAACTCATTTCTTCCTTTATCTGTAGTGGACCGTCATGTTCTGAATCAATAAATTCCATTTCTACAGATTCTAACATTCCTACAATTCATTCAAATTTTATGGTTTCTGAATTGCCCACAACTCTCATTACAGCCTTGTGTGCAACAAATTTTGGAGGAATGCATCTTAAAACTTTTTTCACCAGCTTATGTTCCTTGTATATTTATACCAAATATTGCAACTTCATTAGCTATGGAGCTAAGTTTCAAACTGAACTGCACTATTGTTTTATCTTCAGACATCTTTAGGTTCTCAAAGCTAGATGTGAGTTGGAACAACCTTGGCTGTTTCATAGATGTGTTGGCTTCATGCAATTTTTGAAGGATGTCCCAAGCTGCTTTGGTAGATTTGAATCCTTGTATGAGTTTAAACTCATTTTCATCGACACTAAAGAAGATAGTGTTCATAGCTCTGGCATTGTACTTTATTAGGTTTTTTTTCTATATCAGTCCACTTGTTCTTGGGTTTCAAAATATTTCCTCATCCACCTTTACCTCGAATGAGATGCATCATCCTCACTTTTAAGTATCTATACCCTTAAGAATCCAACATCAGAGGCTTCTATACAACCATGACATCAAACATGTTCTCCATTCTTTCTCAGGATCTACAACTTGTTTCAGATATATATATCTTGTTGGTTACACCACTATGATACCAAATGAGAAAACCAAAATGGAGTTGTAACACGATTACTCACACAAGACACAATGGTTTACTAAAGAAATTTTGTATTAAAAATAATATAAACAAAGTACAATATTGTTTATTCATATTTACACTTAACCACAACTTGATTCAACACTAACCTATAAATAACTACACAAAGCTCACAAAACACTACAACCTTGTAGTTGTTGCAATTCTCTCTTATTCACTCACTAACATTATAACCTTGTAATTGTTGCACCTCTCTCATATTCACTCACCAACACTACAACCTTGTAGTTGTTGCACTTCTCTCGGATTCACTCACCAACACTACCTTGTAGTTTTTGCAGCTCTCTTGGATTCACTCATCAAGCCAACAATAACCTCAAAACTTGGAAATCTCAGTGCTAAAAACTACTTAAATAGTCTCAACACTTTTAGGGCTTCCTAAAAATACTTTGGAATACTTCCAAAAGTCTTTGCTGCTCCATCATGTCTCTGCTTTCTGTCTGTTTTGATTCCTTCAGAACCATTAAAGTTTACTTAAACTGTTTCCATGTTATTATGTTGCTACAGAACCAAACTCGGTTGGATAAGGCTTCACTTTCACTATGCAACCTCTCCTCTTTTTCCATTATGGTGCTAGTCTCGTTTGTGCCAAATATTTTTCTTTAAGCCAATACGACAACACGATGTCAGATGTCTATGAGACAAACTAAAGTCATCTCCAACCCAACACTAAAACACTATTTTAATGTTAAATTTACAGTTTTTCTCTCCAATCCAACACTAAAAATCACATTATTATTGTGTGATTCCCTTTTTGTTATAGTATTACACCATATTTAGTGTGGCTACTATAGCAAACTGTGAAAAATAAATTATTATTATATTTTAATCAAATGTGTATTAAGTAGATTTTATATTATTTTTATATGACAAACATGTTCGTCGTAAATGTAATTAACGTACTCAGAAGTTTAGTTACGTTGTTTGTTTTTTGTCGTGAAACGGGAGAAAAATATATCTCACATTTATTCCAAACTAAAATAAATCAAGAACATACAAGATTAACAGGCGTGACTCCATTCAAATCATCTAAAACAATCGAATATAAAATATGAGCAGAATATAAAGAATGAAAACCCAAAGGAAGATCAAAAGCATAGTTGGCTAATCAATCATCAAGACGGTTAACCTATTTTACACATATGAGATACAAACTATCCAGTCCCTAAAAAAAAAATTATGTCACAATCATACCATGAATAACAAAGGATGAGAATCTTCATCCCTGTTTTCAGAAAACGTACAACAATGCTTGAATCCACTTCAAACTCCACTCTCGAGACACTCTTAGACCAAGCTATCTGAAGGCCATAGTACACACTCCATAGTTCCGCCAATGGTGTCGGTCATATGCCAATATTCACGACAAAGCCAACATTCCACGCCCCATTACTATCTCGCATAACTCCACATGCAAATGCATAACCTGGGTTACCACGCTCCATCTATATATATCTTTCACCAGCCACTTGGTGGAAACTTCCAAACAATACCTCGCATAACATGTGTCACGCCAAACACAACATAGCCAATTTGATTTGAAATTTACGAGACTTCCTTCCTCAAATCTTTAACAAATCAAACCTTATTACGACACATGTGTGGAGAACCAAATACCACATCGCCATTTCCAACTCCACCACAAACATTTTCGACCAGAGACATCCAAAGACTAACACATCATCCCTTAAATTCGTAAACAACCGCTCGAGAATTGTCATAGAGAAAAACATAATTAAATTACGAGGAAGTATTCGACAAGACCAAATACTTAATATCGCTGGAAAGTCTTGAAGACCATAAAAAAAAATTTCCTCCACCACGACAAACACAACATACACTAGATTGTGAGATATCACAAAAACTACAAAATTAAAGCCAAGCAACATTATAAATCATATTTTATTTCTTAAAATATTTTAATTAACTTTTTAAGTTTAAAATTAATTAATTAATTAATTAAAGATATAACTGTTTAGATAAAAACTATAAAATAAAAGAAAAACTAATAATAAAATATTAGTTTTAGTATAAATTTAGTGTTATGGTTAGAAACTAAAAACTAATACTAAAACTACACCAAATATAATATAATTTTCACACTAAAATTTTGTTGTGATTGGTACCCAAACTTAAGTTTCCTGCACATCAGCTTTGTTTAATCCAAATTGGAACCCATTCCATTCTTTCATCCAATATGTCAAATATATATTTTCCTTTCAATTATTCTATCTATTTTGTTAACAGTGTTTCCAAATATTTTCAACTATTAAAACTTATCCGTTCACTGTAATCAAGTATTGCTAATTACCAACTATGACTAACTATCAAATATTACAACGAATATGCTCACAATGTTCCTAACAATTATGCAGAATTACTAATTCTTAATCATTACAACTACTAGCCAATAAATATAAATAGATGCTCTAGTTAGTTTGCTCTAATTTAATTAAGTATAAAATGCTAAATTCAAATATTATTATGCTTTATTTGTAAACATTAAGCTATGATTCGGATTTTATAATTTTATATCCTTTTCGATTGTAAAGCTTAGTTGTAATATTTGGTCGTTGGACCTTTAATGAAATCAGCCCATTAGAGACCTTCGATAAAAACAATAAATACTAACTAATGACAAAAATAATTAAGAAATAATATACGATTAGGCTATAGCTTGTATTGTTACTAGTATATCAAAAATTGGAGATGTGTAAAAAAGGAATAAATTTGATATCAAGATTATGAATTGTCAAAAGATTGAAATACCTTTTGCGGTAAGAAATTTGAATATATATGAAAATAGTGCTAAGATTTATGATTGAGATGTAAGTCAGTTCAATAGAATTGGTGTTAGCTTATTGTTTGGAATCTACAAAACTGAGAATCTTTTTAGATATTAAATATAAATTTCAGTATTTTTATTAAAAGTATTAGTTATTTCGATTAGTCTGACTTGAATTCACATAATTAACATTTGATTAAGCTAGAAATATAATAATTTGGTCTAACTTTAAAAAATAAAATCATACTACTTGATTCTACGATTTAGGTCAGGCTAATAATCTAGGTCTGTATTCAAAAGTTTTGGTTCACTTTGAAAACTCATTTCTAAAATAATATATATTAGATGATGTTTGTGCTATTGCATGAGATATTTTGTTGTGAAATTTCTGTTTCTTTTTTTTTAATAACTATATGTGATATCTTATTCTTTTTGTTATTTTATGGTTTGATTTAAATGTAAAAATTTATTAATTATATATATATATAATATACTAAAAATTAATCTAACTAATGTTGATACACAAAACATATTTTCTGATTTTTGTTTATTTAGGTTTTGATAAATTGTAATTTTTGTATGAAATTTTTTTCAACTCGTGTCATTTAAATTTTTTGACTCATGCTCAATTATATTTTTTTATTTATATTCGTTTAAATTTTTATACCCGTATTCATTTAGAATTTCAAATTTAAGATTTATGCATTTGCCACAAATTTATAATGTTTAATAAACATGAAATAACAAAATCTAAAATAATCATAAGTTTAAATTTAATAAATTTATATTCTAAGATAACTTAAATCACTTATATATATATATTTGATTTACAATATTTATTTAAGGAACTCAATAAAAAATTAGCATCGTTTTCCAATTAATTATTTTTTGATAGTTATAGCTTTCAAATATTATCAATGAATATGTTAAAAATCTGATATATTCGTTCTCCATATGATTGAAAATTTGTTTCTAAATCACGTAGAAAACAATAGTCTGAAACTTAAATAAGGATGAACTAAACATCTATTGAATTAAGGTGAGGTGACATTAGATCTCCGATCCCGATTTAAGGCGAGGCGAGGCGAAGAGGCCGGATTTTCTTCTAGATGCCGATCTCCTAATTCCTATCATGATAAGTCTTTCTTAACCTATTCTTTGTCATTTAGATCTCAGGGTTGTGATTTGGAGTTCTGTGTGGGTATTTGGTCATTGAGAATGTATCTCAATCAATTCGACTACACCTATGAATTTTATGTTTAACTGTGGATTTAGGTTTTGACAAAATGTGTAAACTTTGGCGATTTAGAATTTTGGATTTATGGTTTGGAATTTTGAAATATCGGAGGAACGACACATCCGTTATTGATAAGGTTATCTTCAATAGCGGTTGTGCTATGAGGATTTTGTGTTACAATCCAAGTGATTTGGCTGAATATTGGCGTTTAGGATATGTGGAAGTATGGTTTGTGACTGAGAGAGCTCGGAGGAATGATACAACCGCCATTGATAACATGATTTTCCTTAGCGGTTGAGTTGTGAGGATTCCGTTTAACAATCAACAAGTTTCGACTGAGAAATGGGGGTCGAGGATTCATCAAATTTTGAATCTTATGTGGTTAGGATTGATTGCTTTCTATAAGTTGGAGCTGAGTTTCTTGTGCAAAGTTTTTAATGTGGATGTTGGTTCCTTTAAGGAGTCTAAGAATGTTTGGACAGACAATGGTAGGTTTGCTTTGATTCTTAAATATGATATCACACAGTGGTACTTTCCGTTAGTTCTCATCAGGACATATGGACTTCAAGTGGAGTGTTGGTTGATATGCGAGATGTTTTACGTTTTTAGGTTTAGAGGCAGGGAAATTGAGTTCAATATGCTCAATTGGCCTATATTCCGTAGACGTATTTGTCTGGTTTTAACTCTGCAACTTATATTTGTAGATGTTGGAGTTTGGTGGTTGAGGTTGCACTGTCAACGGATGCCAAGGATGATGGTGCAAGGAAAAATTAAGAATGGTATGTTTGAACACCATAACTGGTGGTTATGTGTATTTATCTCGGATTTTGGCTTTAGTTTGTTCATAGATTGGCCGCCTATGGATAATGTTTAGGTGTGTTGGCAGTTCATCGGTTATGATGGAGGTAAGGATAGAGTCAGAGGGAATCTTGGAAGGTTATGGTACATACTGTGGCCCTATATGGTGTTTTCTAATGTAGAAATTGGCGAATTTTCATGCTACATCGAGAAGTTATGTTGTCTTATTTTTCAGGAAATAAATGGTTATATCCTTATATCTAGGAGGCAGATGCACAATTTTTCTAATGACAACCAATTATTGGGAAGCTCTCTAGATAGAGATTCTAGGAGGTTTCAAATCTTTCATATATTTGAAATTCGAGATAAGGTGAAAAGGCCTAAATTTCTGGGGTTTTTAGGGTTTTATATTGTGTGGCAATCAGTATTTTCAGTGGCTATAAAAACAGAGTTAAACTATGAGGAAATTTATTCTTTACGTCTGATTTTAGAAATTTGGCTTCGCTGGTCTACAGTAGGATTTTGTTTAGTCATGTCTCCGCCTACGTTGAATAAGAAGTTAGCATTGAGTGGTTCGCCTAGTAATAGTCTTAAGATTAAGATTCCGAAAATTGACAATACAGCTTTATTGGCTAGATCGTCAAGGGTGTTAATGGGTAGATGTCTTAATCCCCAATACCAGAATGTTGATACGTTTTTTTTTAGCTTACCACAATTATGGGATTTGGTGGGTAAAGTAAAATGTCTGAACTTAGGAAATGGAAGGTTCCAATTTGAATTTCAGGCCGAGGGAGACTTAGAATGGGTTCTGGAAAATGGGTCTATTAATTTTGATGGTTGGATGGTAACATATGCCCCTTGGAGGACTATGGCTGGAGGAGATTATCCAAGTACAATTAGGCTCTGGGTTAGATTCACTCTACCATTCGAATATCGGGTGGAGGAGGTGTATAAGGTTGTGGTGGAGTCAATTGGGGTAGTTCAAGAAATTGATATTCCCAAGGGTATGGTATTAGTTGAGTTGTCGTGCTCAAAACCTCTGATTTTTAGCTCAGTCTTAGAATTTGAGGAAGGTTAAGAATCAAAAATTATGATTGAGTATAAGCGGCTAATGGGGTTTTGTAATCTTTGTCACAGGATAACACATGATGCGAGTAGCTGTTTTAAAGCTAAGACTGTGACTGTAGGCAGTGGCTCTGTGGAACATGGGAAACCTATAGCTGATCGACGATCGAAGAGCTATAAAGGTGCAGTACTGGCTGGGACGGGGATGGTAAACAACACAAAAGTTGTGGGCCAGCCTGACAATAGAAGAGGTCGTGGTCTACCTTTTTGAGAACTAAGAAGGAGACGGCAAAAACAATAAGAAAATATTTTTACTATACTCTCTTACATATTAATGATTTGGTTTCTGGTCAATATTTACAGACTGGTTTAATTGTGATTTTGCTGGATTTTTGGGTGGTTTTGTGGCAGGTCTGTCGGCCTTTGTTCCAGGAAGGGAACGGGTCGAAGCCAGCGCCGGGTGTAGTCACCAAAGTGGAGACACTGCAGGTGGATTCTCTGTCAGTTGGCGCAGATGGAGAATCTCTCTCGGCTGTACCAGTTGTCGGTGTGGGCGAAGATTTGGAGCTGACTGTAGCGGAGACTGTTATGTCTCCAAAGGAGGAGGCAGCAAATTTGGAGGCTGATGTAGAGGATTATGAGCAGGAAGATACCCTTATGTATTCAGAGGAAGATCTCTTAGATGACTTGGCATTCAAACCAGTTGCGGCCGATGTTCAAACATTGTTTGCTAGTGGTAGGGAGAAGATTAATACAAAGTTTGCACAAACCTTACAAAAATGTAGGGTAGCAAGGCAAATAAAACCTCCAGTAGGCCCGAGTAAGCTGTCTTCGAGGACTAATACCCCAATTAGAGGGGTCAGTTTTAAGAAGGCAATGGCGATGAAAGTATTGTCTCCAAGGAAAACCCCGAAGCAGAAGTTAACCAAAGAGGGTACCTTGAAGGACAAGGACGAAAGTCCAATGAAATTTTAGTATTTTGTTTTTAATGATTAATGTTCTTTGTTGGAATTGTCAAGGGATTGGCAATAAAATTTCAATTGGTTATTTGCTGGATATTTGGAAACAATATGAACCAAATTTTTTTTTTTGTCTCAGACTAAGAATAATTTTCTATTTATGGAAAGGTTGCAGTGTCATTTTGGATATAGTCTTATGACTACGGTCGAACCAATTGGGACGAGTGGCGGATTAGCATTATTTTATAATGATCATATTAATGTAACTATAAATTATAAAGATACAAATATGATTGATATTACTACAACTTTGAGAGGTCAAAGTGCATCTATAACTTTCATTTATGGGGAACCGGTACGGCGAAGAAGGGACCAAGTGTGGGACCGGTTATCCAGGATTGGGGTGCTTCGTTCAGAACTGTGGTTAGTTAATGAAGATTTTAATGAACTTACGGGAAACCATAAAAAATGTGGAGGATCTTTATGACCAGCCTCGCATTTTGTAACCTTTAACCAGATGCTGATGGATTGTGGCCTGATTGATTTCACAAGATTAGGGAATTTTTGGTCTTGGCAGGGCGTCTGGCAGAATGGTGTCGTTCGCTGTATCCTCGATAAATCTTATGGAAACGGCGACTGGCATGACTTATTCCCCAAATCCGTAGTGGAATACCTAGATATGGTTGGGTCGGATCATTGACCGATTTTAGGACGGTTCTTGGAGAGTACTTATTCTAAGAGGAGGCCGTTTATTTTTGACAAACGTTGGGTTGGAAAGCCTGGTTTTCATGGTCTGATTAGGAGAGTATGGGCCAGTAGTCAACGTCGGGATATTGTTACGTTTTCTGATAAGTTGAAGGTTTGTTGTCGGGAAATATCACATTGGCGGCATCAAACTATTTTGCCGGGACGATAGAGGATTAAGGATTTGGTAGGAGAGTTGGAGGGTCTCAAAAATTGTGGAACACCAGATTCTAGAAGAATTTTACAAGTTAATTTAGACCTTCAACGTGCTTATAGTGAAGAGGAGGTTTATTGGAAACAGAAATGTCGGAATAAATAGCTCAAGAGATGTTTCATGCTCTTCGGACAAACCCTTCCGTCATAGGTAATTATGTAGCCATTAAGACAGATATGAGTAAAGCTTATGACCAGGTCGAATGGAATTTTGTCAAGATTTTATTGCGGAAATTGGGGTTCTGTGAAGCTTGGATAACATGTATAATGTTTTGTATCACGAGTCTGCAATATTCAGTATTGGTGAATGGAGTTCTTGGAGGTAGTATTCGACCGAAGCGAGGGCTAAGACAGGGCGATCATATTTCGCCATATATCTTTATATTGTGCACAGAGGTGTTAATTTTGAAATTACGGGGTGCAGAACATCGAGGGTTACTGACGGGGATTTCGATTGCTCGAACCAACCCGTCTATGACACACTTGCTTTTTGCTGATGATAGTCTTTTTCTGTAAAGCATCAAAAGAAGAAATGCATTAAATTCTGAGGATTCTTAGTGAGTATGAGCAGATCTCGGGTCAACAGATTAACTTCCTTAAGTCAACAATTCAGTTTGGCAAAGGAATATCAGACGCTGACAGAGTGGTTCTGCAGCAAATATTAGGGATTCATAATGTGGGTGGTATGAGATCGTACTTAGGTTTACTAGAGAATATTGGAAGAGCAAAAACGTGCATTTTTGCATTTGTCAGAGAGAAATTGCGGGACCGAGTTAATAGTTGGTCTTCGAAATTTTTGTCGAAAGCTGGGAGGGAGGTTCTAATTAAGTATGTGTTGACGGCTCTGCCTACATATGTGATGTCTTATTATAGACTCCCAAAGTCGACTGTGCATCAGTTGAATTCTACTATCGCGGATTTTTGGTGGTCCACTTCGGGTTAATCGAAGGGGATTCATTGGTTACAATGGAAGAAGGTATGTAGACCAAAATCAGAAAGTGGTTTAGGGTTTCATGTTTTGGAGGATTTTAATCCCGCTTTATTAGCTAAACTGTTTTGGCAACTTATAGAAGCCCCGGAGTCGTTGTTGGCTCGGGTTTTGAAAGGGCGGTATTTTAAGGATACATGTCTGTTGGTAGCGAGTGAGAGGACTAATTCGTCTTATGGTTGGCGGGGTATTTTGTCAGCAAGATCATTAGTTCTAAATGGGGCTATTAGGAAAGTTGGGGATGGGTCGACAATCAGAGTATGGGAGGATCCGTGGATCCCAGATGACATACCTCGTCCGGCATTACAAGTGTCTTTGCCTATGTTTCTCGACCTTACAGTTGATAAATTTATTGATCGTCAGTCGGGCTCATGGAAGGAAATATTGGTCCATTAATATTTCAACTCATTGGATGCTAAGTTAATATTGGGGATTCCGATACCACGACGACAACCCCCAGATTATTGGGGTTTACATTTTACTCCGACGGGCCGGTATTCCGTAAAGTCAGGGTATCTCATCCAGGAGGACTTTTCAAATCTTCAGATGGGTCAATTGGGTCCAACCTTTGAGGCATTATATGGGAAGGTTTGGAAGGTTAATGCACCGAATAAGATTAGGCATTTTCTGTGGTAAATTTTGTCAGGAAATGTGGACGTAAATCAAAATCTGACAAAGCAGGGGATTCCCTGTCTTCCGCACTGTCATAGGTGTGGAGCTGAGGTGGAATCTATTACTCATGAGATTTTCCACTGTCTTTCGGCTTTACAGACATAGGCTCTTTCAGACATCCCATCGGTGACACAGATGTTTCCAGGGGACTCGATTTGGTACAATTTGGATAACTTATTTTGGCGCCTACGAGACGGAGGAGATTATTCATATTTTCCTTGGTTAATTTGGAATATTTGGAAGGCAAGGAACGAGTTCTGTTATTGACCCCCATACTATTTTAATGCGTTGAAGGCGGAATATGCGGAATGGACACATGCACGGGAGTCAATAGTTATTCAACGGTCTCGACAGTTAAGCTACCCCGGGACACACAAATCTTCATGGATTTTCCCATCTACAACCAATTCAGGGTTCATGGGCTACATATGTTTCGTGGATGCATCATGGACGACGACAGACCTACATACAAGGCTAGGATAGTATTGTTTTCCAGATTCAGTAGAGGGTGTTTGCTCGGGGGCTCGATGTCTTAATCGGAGCTTGTCAGCTCTACATGCGGAGGTGGAAACTGTGTTGTGGGCCATGGATCCACTGGTGGCAATCTAAGCTTTGGAAGTGGAGGTATCGACATATTGTGAAGCTGTGGTGGATGTTTTCTCGAAGCCGAGGGATTGGCCAGCTTTTCTCCCATATCAGGAAGACTTTGTACGGTTACGTGGTTTGTTTTCCTCTTTCTTACTCATTGTGATTTTTCACAATCTCAATTATAGGGTTGATGCTCTCGTCAGATTTGTTAGGGAGACAAGTTATATTTGATTGTAAAAACATCTGGTGGTGCACCTTTGCATTTTTTTATAATATTGCCGTTGACAAAAAAATAAAAAACTTAAATAAGGATAAGTAATATTTAAATTAACATATATATATATATATATATATATATACATGTGTGTTACTTAAACTATAAATTTTTGTTATAGATATTTTATAACGAGATATTAATTTTCTTTGCATTGGATTGTAAGATTTACCATATTCCAAAAATCGAAATGAATAATTAAGGAATATTAGGTTTGTTCATTTGACATAAATCTGAGATTTTCAATACACGTGAAATATCAAATACTTAAAATTTAAAATGATATAATTATGTATATGTATATATATATATTATTTTAGATTTTACCTAAATATTCTTGCAAATAAACATAAAATATATTGCTAAGATTTAAATAGATATTATATATCAAAGTTTATTATTTTATATATATTATAAATTATTTCTTATTAAATTAAATGAAAACACTGTTTAAAACAAAAACAAATTATTTTATAATTTACATTTGAAACCACAAACGAGAAATTTATTTATAACTTTTATTTAATATACTGTTGTAGTGTTTCTGTTTTTTTAGTAAAATTATTTTACACCTGAAAGCACAAAAAAGTTATTTATAATTTTTATGTTACCTTATTGAAGTTGATGATTATACTATTTTTAAGCTCTAGATTCACATTGTAGTGAATGTTTATTTTTTTTGTTAACAGCAGATTATATTGGGCCACAACTGGCAGGCCCAATAGTCAAATTTCTACATAATGTAGGCAGAATGACTCGATCCCGGATTATGCAAATACGCTGCTTTAAGTAGATTTACCGCATGCCACTAGGTTAGATGTCATTTGCGATTGTAGTGAATGTTTGAACCTACAAAAATTATTAGATTATATAAGTATTTAAATGGAAAAATTTAAATAAATAAATAAATAAATAATTTTTTTACCTTTATTCCAAGAGAAAAATAAAATTGCTAGTGAAGGTATGTAGTTGCGATGTTTGCTCTTACCGAAAAGGTTGAGATATTGAATAACGATGATGAATAGTAATTGGTATAGAGTTTAAGTTTCACATTTAAGAAATACAATAAAGAAAACAAATACATATAAATGAATATGTAAGTTACCTGTATAGGCATTATATCTTCCGTAGTATAAAAAACGACACATTGGTTTTCATGTTATTTGGAAAGCAATATCTAACGGTTTAGGAATATTATCTAACGGTTTCTAGATTTACGGAAATTGAAGTATAACTTGATGGAAAAAAAAAAAGGAAATACCCACGTTTAATCAATTATTAAAGGAAAATAGAGTTTAATTCGAATAAAAAATAGGAAATACACTAAAATAATTGAGAAATACTTTTAGGAGCTGAGTAATACTCAATATTAGAATTTAGTTCATTCCATTTTTTTCTTTGAATTAGTTATCAGTATTTCATGAATAATATCTATTTTAATAGAAAATCTTGTTATACTAAAGAAATATTACTGTCAGGGAAAACTTATATCGAATATAATATACTGTATACTATATTCATAAAAATGTTTTTTTTTTTTTTTTAACAACAAGATATAAAGAAGTAGACACTACAAGAAAACAAACCCGTCAATCTGCCTAACTTGGCCAGAGCATCTGCTTTGTGGTTCAGATGTTTTGGGATAGTCGATAATGAGCATGTCAGAAAACGGGACCGAAGCCTCTGGAACTCCTCCTGATACGGAATGAACGCCGGCCACTCCTCTGGATACTGCAGGATCGAGTACACCGTCTCACAGTCTGTCAGAATCTCCACCTCCTGGATTTGGCACTCCGCTAAACCCTCCGCTACCCCAATCACTGCTTCCACCTCTGCATGTAGTGGTGATAGACTCCGATGAACCTTCATAGATCCCGAACATACTCCTTCCACCGAATCTGGAAAGTAAATCCAACCAATCCCCGTGTAGGGATCCGTTTCCTTCTAGGAAGCGTCCACGAAGCATTTATAACCCGTGAAACTAAGATTTGTTGTGGTAGGGTATGCCATGGGTGATTTAATCATGCCGTGATTAATCCCCCGCTTATTGCACCTCATAGAATTATCCTGACGGACGTTTGTCCAATCATTATAATCTGAAGATGCTCTCTCCAAAATGACTTGTGGACTGAGGTCAGCTTGTGTGAAACAAAACTCGTTCCTTGCCTTCCATATATGCCACATAATCCATGGGAAACACCCCATCTCAGTTGGGTGGATAGTCCCAGAAAACAAATACTCCAAGTTAGACCATAGTGAGGATCCCGGGAACACCCCTACAGGAGAAGGAATCCTCGATAAGGCCCAAACTTGTAAACCTGGCGGACATTCAAATAAAACATGGTAAATTGTTTCTTCATCCCCTCCACACCGCTGGCATCTCGGATCCTGACCGATCCCACGACTTTTCAACTTCTGGTAAACTGCCAGGCTACCTGACAGCGATTGCCAAATAAAATGCTGAATCTTTGGAGGACAGTCTAAAGCCCAACATTTCTTATATAGACCATCAAAATTTGGTCCCAATTCTCGCTATCCTAAGATTTGATTGACCAACCTATAGCCAGATTTGACCGTATAGTGGCCATTTGGCGTATAATGCCAACTCCAATAATCACCTCGTGCAGAACCAGGCAATTTAATTGCTAAAATCAGATCCGCATCATTTCTATCAAAGTACTGACGAACCAAAACCACATTCCATTTTCCCGTTTGGCGATCAATAAATTGATCAACCGTCACATCCGAAAATAAGTGGAAAGAGGATCGTGCGGCGGCCCGTGGATTTAAACCCGGTAACCATGGATCCTCCCATATCTTTATCTGTTTCCCATCCCCAATTTTTCTGATCAAACCTTTTCTAAGTAAAGGTTGAGCAGACATAATGCTCCTCCATCCGTAGGATGCTTGCCCAGTTATGGACGTGTCCATAATACACTTATCTCTATAGTACTTTCCTTTGAAGACCCGTGCAAGTAAAGACTCTGGAAATACCAACAACCTCCATATCTGTTTTGCTAGAAGAGCAGTGTTAAAATCTTCTAGAACCCGGAATCCCATTCCACCGGTAGATTTCGTATGACACAAATCTTTCCATTTTTTCCAATGAATACCTCTTGTTAGTCCGGAATTCGACCACCAGAATCTAGCAATTGCTGATTGCACTTTTTGAAGAATCCCCTGTGGTATTCTGTAACAGCTCATTACATATGTCGGTAAAGTTGTAAGAATCGATTTTATCAGCACCTCTTTCCCAGCTTTTGACAAGAACCTATTGGCCCATGTTGCTGTCCTCGCCTGTAACTTATCGGCAATGAAAGCAAATACCTTAGTCTTAGAAGCTCCTATAAAAATGTATTATATTTATAAAAATGTTTTTATATTTCAATATATTAGGTATTTAGACATTAATTTTAAATATATAAACCATATAATACGTTTTAATATATATTATATAATACACTTAATTATATTTCCATATACTTAATTTAAAAAATTCAAATATAGAAAATATAGAATATGAATCACTAATAAACATGTGAAAAATTCCAAGTGGCATTTAGTCTATTGGGAGGTGGTAAGTACATAAGAGACATTCGCACTTGCATATTCTGGGATCAAGTCCCCCCGCTTGCATTTGCAAAGTTGGCTAATGAGCCGGCCATTTGTGGCCCAATTTTAACAAAAAAAAATAAAATAAATAAATATGTAAAAAATTTAGAATAGGATGTACAATAATAAGATATGGTGTAATATATATAATAATTAAAAATATTACTTCACTAATATTTCCAAAATTCTCGATTTCTATTAATTTTAAATAATTCTCGAGTAGCGTTTATTGTAATTAAGTATCAATTTAGATGTTGTAGACTAAAAATGCTTTTTTTTAGGGATTGTTTCCAAAATAATCTACTGATTTTAGTCGATGTTTAAATAAACCTTAAAAACAATTTTCCAAAAACTTTTGCAAATTACCCCTATTTCTTTATATAATATCCAAAATGTCATTACTTTTACCATTTTAAAAAAAAATTCAGAAAAAGACAAAATTACTAAAATATTAATAGAAACTCAAGTATTTACGAAAATATCATTATTTTTCAATTCTTCCTACCACAATTACCAACCAAAAAAAAACTCTAAGTGCTAATTTATCTCTACATTTTCTATATGTTTATGCTTTTTTCCAACCTTTAACCACATAATCTCCTATTTCTCTTCATTTTTATCCAAAAAACTCTCTAATTTTCATTTTTTCCATTTCAAAATTCTTAAAGCTTATTTTTTTTGGTCAAGCAACATGTAATGGTTTATTCCACATTCTCGGCGTTTAAATAAGGTAACCATAATCACTAACTCAAATTTAGATATTTCTTGCATTATTCGGAAATTTGCAGAGTAGACTACTTCATGCGAAGTCTACAAAAAAGAGAAGACTTCTACATTTTTGCAATTGACAAAAAGTTTAACTTTTACGTATACTTCACATGAAGTCTACAAAAAACGAGAAGACTTCAACATAAGTATATGTTGTTTAGAAGGGTTATATTTGTAGTTGGCCAAAATTAGTTTTTTGACCAAAAAATCTGAAAATTAATTTGAAATCGTAGACTTCTAGTGAAGTCTCCTGAAAGCAAAGAAACTTCATCTGAAGTCTACGTTAAATACTCAATTATGGGTCCTACATATGATTTTTGCGAAAAAATAAATATTAATAGAATATTGTAGACTTCCATTGAAGTCTACTCCATTTTCAATGAAGATTACAGTGTTGGAGACTTCACTAGTAGACTTCTGCATTAAAAGTCAAAATTAGTTAATTGTAAAAGTAACCTCTGTTTTATAGTGTAGACTTCATGTGAAGTCTATGTAATTACATAGAGACTTCTATTTTCAAACGAACCAAAAGAGAATTCACGTGAAGTTTACATGTAAAATTAATTATCCTGGGCAATTGCAAATATAACCTCCAAAAATGGAGACTCACTTGAAGTCTTCGTCTTGAAACTCAACATATAGTCAAATGCAAAAATAACCTGAGAAAACTTCTACTGAAGTCTGGTTTAATGCTTGTAGACTTCATTTGATGTCTACTCTTTATTGATGTCTAAATCTCTCTATGCTAATTTTTTTAATTGATTTTTTGTGTGGGTGGTAACAATATTTAAAGCTAATTATATGGTTCTAATATTGTTTATATAATATTTTACAGGAAAATGGTTCCACTACTTGTTGTTTATGTAGAGTGTGTAATGAAAGACTTGTCTTTTGGGCTAGCCAATTCACGCATAATATACGGAATAAGGAGTGCAAAAGGCCTCACCATGATCTGCCAGGTCTCTATACAATCCAACTGCGGAATCCCAAAAAAAAATGCCTCTATCAATAATTGATATCCACAAAGCAATCATGAGGACTTCGGTCAACGCATCAAGCAGCCTAGTATCTCCACTATAGTATGCAATACTCTTTGTTGGTTGAGGTTCAACACCTTTACTACAAAGTCGTCGTGGAAATTGTGGTTTATCAATCTTAACACCTGCAAATGTCAACGAAAGACAACAAGATTTATGAATATTAACACCTTTTGAATACTACAACAATAGTAAAAGTCTTCACATTAGTCTTCGAATAAAGTCCATTATAAACTTTTAAGATACACAAGGAAAACAAAGTTCACCCATTCATAGATTATAATCTTCTTTTTTATGGTTAAATGCTTTTTTAAAATTTAATATTTTGTGGAAATTTCAAAAATTCAAATATCTATTCAACAATCTCATAAAAAATCAAAAAAAATCTAAGAACTTCATAAAAAATTCATATTCAGGTTTTTTCAAAAATCTGTTCAACAATCTAAAAAAATAAAGGAAGTACAATGAACTTTGAAATCGATTCATATTCAGGTTTTTTCCATAATCTATTCAACAATCTAAGTAAAATTCAAAGAACTACAATGAACTTTGAAAGCGATTCATACTCAGCTTTTTTCCAAAATCTATTTAACAATAAAATTCAAAGAACATTTATACCGATTCATATTCATGTTTTTTCCAAAATTGTTCAACAATCTCAAAACTGGTTCATATGAATGCTATTTTCAACAATCTCAAAAAAATTGTAAGAGAACCCAAAAAATACAACCTTTTAACAGTGTTGACGGTGGAGAAGAAAAGGTCGACATTGTTCAGAGATTTTAAGACAACTAAAAGATGATGAAACGTGTCCGGCATAAACATGCACCAAAGAAAATAAAAAAATGGTTAAGCAAGAGTGAAAAATTTCACAGATCTAGAAATTTAAAAACTTTATTTTTGAAAAAAATACCTTGTTCATATCTGGAAACAGAAAGGCGGCGATTGATTGGAGATATGCGGTTGCAAGAGGAAATCCCTTCATATCTCCAAAATCAACGGTAAAAATAGTCATATGTGGAGGAAGAAAAGAGGAAAACAACACGAAATAAGAAAAAATAGAGGGTAAATACCTTTGGAATCGCCAACGGTTAAAAGAGTTTCGTCACCGACTGTGAGATCCACCAACAGAATCAGTCTTTAAAATTAGAGAGTAAGCAGAAAAAACCAAGTCAGAGGAGAGAAACATATGAGAAGAGAAGATGAAGGATCAAAGAATAAGAGAAAATAGAGGAAATAGTGTCATGAGAAGAGAGAATCGAAGCAAAGAAAAAAAGACAAAATGGAAGAAAGGAGAAGATGCAAGGCGAGAAGCGGAAGAATATGAGAAAATTACTTGTAGATCTGGCGCCGGAGATGAGAACAATCACATTTTTCTACTCTTCCATCAGAGATGAGAGGTGAGATATGAAAGAGAAAAACCAAAACGGCCCTAGGATTTTTACGATTTACACTTGTTCATCAATTTATACCTAGGGTAACTTTTGGTTTACTGCTTAGTAAAATTTGGTTTACACAAACCAATTTTAATTTCAAATTTCACATGTATGAAGTCTACACAAGAAAGATATTTCACGTGAAGTCTACAATAAGAGTCTACAAGGTAAGGAGACTTTAGTGAGAAGTCTATACAGTGAGGAGATTTCATTTGAAGTATACTATCTTAGTAAACTTCCAAAGAAATCTCCTAAGTTCGTAGACTTCATAGGGAGTTTTTTATAGTAAAGTTCACATAAAGTCTACACTAACCCCTAAACCATAAACCACAAATCGAATGATTCTCATAAATATTAAAACTTATACTTTATGAATATATGAGTAATTTACCTTTTTTGTTCCAATTCCACATTTATAATACAAAAATTACAAATGTCACATAAATATCAACTCAAATTACTAAACCTTATACCATTCTATGATTTGTTTATGGAGTATTATGACAAATGATCTTTATTGATTTTCTTTTACTTTGTTAAAACAAATTTCTTTAATACTTCATATTTATTTATTACTAGTTTTTGAACAAAAATTATAAGTATATTTTAATAATTATTATTTTGCTCTCACTTACCTAAGAACTTCACTTTGAAGTTTTTATAACCCATAACCCTAAATTCTAAATCCTAAATAACCACAAGCCAAAATTTTCTCTATAATATGCAATGTGTGACCAAAAGACTTATAATTTCTAAATATAGACACAATTTAACTCTTTTATGTTATTTTTACATTTCAAATACAAAATTTCCAAACTGTAACATGATTACCATATTATATTACCCTAAACCCTAAATCATGACATAGTTTATTTATGAATTTTGTGTTTTGATCTTTGTTGATTTTATTTGATCATTTTAAACAAAATTTTATTTTTAATATTTCATATTAGTTTATTACTTGATTTTATAATCAAAAGTATAAGCATATATTTGTGATTATTATTTTAATATTATATTAAATAAATAATTAAGTAGAAGACTTCACGTGAAGTTTTCTCATGTAAATAGTAGATTTCATGTGAAGTTTGTAATACTTGCATGAGTATGAAGGTAATTTTAGATATTTTATTTTTTCATTAAAGATAAAACTATAAAATCAATATTCTCGTGGATTACTTTTGGAAAAAAATTAAATGAAGTATATTTTTGCACTTAAAATGAAATTTTAGTATATTTTGTCTTGTTCCCTTTCTTCTATTATATACTTGATCAGATAATTTTACGTAAATAAGATTATATAATAAAAACTGAATATATATTTTACGGAAGATAATAAAATAAGCTAAATATTTGTTGTGCATAAGTTCGTTCGATGTCTCAAATTTAATGCGGATTATTCTGTATGATCTTGAGTTTGATTTAGAGGAAGAAGAAGTTTGAGGGAGATGAAAGACAAGGCGCGAGTTATAGAGTTCCCCGTCGATTAAACCATCGACGGGTACATCTCTCTTCGGATATAAATCCGGAATCCACTAAAGAACTTGTATAGTGTTTCTTCTTGAGAGCTCTACTCTCTGTAACAATGGCGTCTCTCTCTGTCTCTCTATAAAAACCCTCGTCCTCTCTTTGAAGAATATGAATATGGCCTTATACACGGGCCAATTCATTCTTCTTGATTGTTGGGCCACAAATCGGCCCAGCAACAAAAACGAGCTAAAGAAAAATATGGGCCGGCGCTAAACCTCAGACCCATTAGCAAATCAATTGCTAATTGGGCCAAGTGGCTTGGCCCACATCCAAAAAATGAAACGACAAAAACCAACACAACACCTTGACGCTTCATTTCATCTCCGCGAGCTAAAACCTAGCCGCTGTGATTCTCTCTCGATCCTTCTTCAGCTCTTCTCGACTCTTCCTCTTCCTTTTTCTCTTTTGTCATCGGAAAAGGTTCTGATGTGTGACTGTCTTGGGTTTTAACCTCTTCTCACTGTGAGTACCAAAGCTGTTCACAGTAGCTCTGCTCCGGTGTAAGAGTCTCGACTTCCTCCGGCGACGACTCGACTTCCTGGTAAGAATCTTCGTCTTTAATGTTCTTCTTTAGTTTTCCGATACATGCATGAGCAGATCCTATCACTTCTCTGATAGATCTAATGGTTCGATTTCTTTTCCTTTACTTAACCCTTCTTGCATGCACGGATCTTGTCTTTTCTGACAGATCTGACGGTTCGGTTCTAATATATCTGACCCCCTTTTTTTCTTTTCCGATGAACGCGATGAGGTGAACTCCGGTGGATCTTAACTCAAGCATCAAGAAACCGGTAAGTAAAAAAAATTCTAGCTTCTCCAACATATTTTAGATTTACGGAGAAAGCTAGAGCTTTTCTTCTTTTCCGCCTTTGCTTTTTGAGATCTAACCTTTCTCTTGTTCTTGTTTGGTGTAGATCTTGACCAAGAACATCGCGACCTTTCATCTTCCTTGCATGTGAGTATCTGACCCTTCAAATCTCTCCCTGATTTTTTATCTCCTGAAACCTGTTTTAAAAAAAACCTTCTTTAAATATCGACTAACCTGAATTTCTTTATTTTTGTTGACCGTGTGTAGGTATCAACAGATCTGAGTGTTCCGACATTGGAACTCCATATCGGAATACTCTCACAACGACCCTTAGGCTTCCTCCATCCTCAAAGACTGCATGCAGCCTTTGAACTTCTCAGCAGGTATGACCTTCGTAAACATGTCTGCTGGGTTGATCGATGTGTGAATCTTAGTGACTTTGACTTGTTTAGCTTCTGGCACTTCTCTGATATAGTTGTATTTGATTTGAATATGCTTGGTCCTTTCACTGCACATTCTGTTCTTTGATAGGTAGATAGCGCTTTGAGAATCACAGTATAATTCCACAGTTCCTATACATAGCTTCATTTCTTCGCATATTCCTTGTATCCATATTGCTTCTCTGCTAGCTTCTGATAGTGCTATGTATTCAGATTCCGTTGTCGATAAAGCTACTACTCTCTGTAGTCTAGATCTCCAACTTATTGTGTTATTTCCCAAAGTAAAAACATATCCTAAAATTGATCTTCGTTTGTCTAAGTCAGAAGCAAAATCTGCATCACAGTAGCCTTTAATTCTGAAATCTGCATCTTTCTTGAATGTTAGGCTTATTTTTGATGCTTCAGTTAGATAACACATTATCCATTTGACTGCTAACCAGTGTGTTTTTCCTGGTTTTGATATGTACCGACTGACGATACAAATGGAGTAAGCAAGGTCTAGACGTGATCCGACCATTGCATACATCAAGCTCCCGAATGCGCTTGTATAAGGTACGTCCTCCATTCCCTTAGTCTCTGCGTCTTCGTCATCTGAGGAGATGCTTTTTAATTTGAACTAAACCCCTATAGGTGTAGAGACTGACCTGCTATCACTCATGTTAAAAGTATTTAAAACTTGCTTGATATACTGTTCTTGTGATAACTGTAGTGTACTCTGCTTTCTATCTCTGTAAATGTCCATGCCTAGTATTCGCCTTGCTGGTCCTAGGTCTTTCATTTCGAACTGTTTACTGAGAAGCTTCTTTAGATTAAAAATCTGTTGTTTCTGTGTTGATGCAATGAGCATATCATCAACATATAAGAGTAGATATATCATAGTATCAACTGTATTTCCCTTGTAGTACACGCATGGGTCATATTCACTCTTTTGAAACTGTTGATTCTTCATGAATTCATCGAACTTTGCATTCCATTCTCTTGGTGATTGCTTTAAACCATATAGAGATTTCTTAAGTAGACACACCTTTCTTTTTTTTCCTTTCACTTCATAGCCTTCTGGTTGATTCATGTAGATCTCTTCCTGTAAAGTTCCGTGTAAAAACGTTGTTTTCACGTCCATTTGCTCTAGTTTCATGTTCCAGTTTGAAACTATAGCTAGTAGAATTCTAATTGAAACATGTTTAACTACTGGTGCAAAAATATCATTATAATCTACTCCTTCAACCTGAGCATAACCCTTAGCAACTAATCTGCTTTTAAATCTTGGTTTTTCAATTCCCGATATGCCTGGCTTTAGCTTGAATAACCATCTTCATCCAATTACCTTTTTATTATGTGGTTTATCGACTAGAATCCATGTGTTGTTTCTGATGAGGGGATCCATTTCCTCATCCGCTGCTTCTCTCCATTTTTCACTGTCTTTGCTATGCACTGCTTCTATATAGGTCTTAGGTACTTCAAGTTCTATTTCCTCAGAACTTGATAGTGCAAATGCAACTAGGTCTACTTCTTCATATCTAGATGGAGGTCTTATATTCCTTCGTTTCATGTCCCGAGCCAATAGGTAGTCTTCCATATTAGACTCTTCACTTTCTGATTGTTCAGTGTCTAAACGGCTCCCATCTTCACTGATGCCTTCTGGTACATACTCTGGACTTGCTCCACCTGACCTAGCCATACCCTTTAGTTGATATTTCTCAACTAGTATTTCCTCTAGGTTTACTTTATAGGTTACCCTTCTATCATATTTTCTTTCACTGTTTTGCTTATCAACCTTAGATTCTTGTTCTCCTGAAATGGAGTCTCTGTATAGTTCATCTTTGTTGAATACTACATCTCTGCTAATTTCAGCTTGCCTTCTTCGATTAGCCAGACCCAGTACCCCTTAGTTTATGTTCCATAACCAACAAAAACTCCCTTTAAAGCTCTAGGGCTTAGCTTGTCTTGAGTAATATGAACATAAGATATACATCTGAAACTCCTTAGGTGATTGTACTCGGGTTTATATTTTGACCACAGTTCTTCTGGTACATCAAAATTGATTGATGCTGCTGGTGATCAAACTGTTTATTACAGTACTCTAGTCCGTTGTCAGTCCTTAGGCATTTGATTCTCTTTCCAGTTTGATTTTCTACAAGCATTTTCCAATCCTTGAAAGCTTGAAATGCCTCACTCTTTTTCCTTAGAAAATGAATCCAAACCTTCTTTGAGTAATCATCTATAAAGCTAATGAAGTATTGACAACCTGATATGTTAGGGGCAGTATTATGTGATCCCCATAAATCCGAATGGATGTACTCTAAAGTACATTTTGAGGTATGTTTTCCCTTCTCAAAACTAAGTTTATGAGTTTTTCCCAATGCACATGTTTCACAAAACCCCATAGCTTTTACATCTCATTTCCTTAAATGGCCTTTTCTGACTAGAGTTTCCATTGACCTTTTACCCATATGAGCTAGTCTTCGATGCCACCTAGTAGTCGTGTCAATAGTTCCCTTTGCTATGTTGACTTCTGTACTTAGTACTTTTCCATCTAGGAAGTATAAACCATTCTGGTATTTTTCAGACAGGAATTTATCACCATTCTCTTTGTAAAACTGAATGTTGAAATCCTTTCCTTGATAATAACACCCTAGTTCTTCCAGTTGACCATATGATATTGAATTCCTGCTCATTTCCGGTACATATCTCACACCATTTAAGGTAACTAAGTTACCTTCTTTGTTCTCAATCACGATATTGCCAATTCCTTTGACTGAGCAGTATGAGTTGTTTCCCATGTAGACTTTGTTTCCTTCGAATTCAATTAGGTATGTGATTAGGTCCTTTCTAGGTGTTATGTGAAAAGTACAGCCTGAGTCCATTACCCATTCCTCGGTTGTTGCAATTAAACTTGCAGTGTAGGCTAAACTCTTTGATTCTTTTGTTGCACAATTTGTTGATTCCTTTCCTTTCCCATTTTTCTTTTGTGGACAGTCACGCTTCCAGTGATTTTCGTCTCCACATATCCAACATGTCCTGATTTCTTCATTTTTCTGTTTTGGTCTAGACTTAGATCTACCTTTACTTTTTGATCGGCCTCTGTTTTTCCCTGTACTATTTACATTTCTCTTGTCTGTTCTACCTTTGCTGTCAGCAGTCAACTCTTCTGAATGTGTTTTCTTCCTTAATAACCCCTTTTGTCTTAGATTTGACTTCATTCCATATGCTCCAGTTATTACATCATCCATAGTTAGGGTGTCCTTAGCATTGCCGAATTGTAAAGTGTGTGTAAACGGATCATATTGAGGTGGTAGGCTATTTAGTAATGCAATAGCTTGATCTTTGTCTTGAATAGTAACCTTTAGACTTTCTAAGTCTCTTATCAGCTTTAGGAACACATCAAGATTTTCTTCTATTGATTTGTCCTCATCCATTCGGCATAGAGAAAATTGTCTCTTTAAGTAGACTCTGTTAGCCTTAGTCTTGGTTTGGTAATCACGTTCTAGTGCTTTCCATTGCTTGAATGTTGTAGCTTCATTCATTAATTTTCTCAATACCGAGTTAGATAGGCATTGTCCGAGCATGCTCCTTGCTCTTCGATCCTTTAGCTCCCATTGAGGATCCTTTGACAATGGCTTGCCGATTTTGATTTCTTTCCCTATTTCTTTGTCAGTCACAGATACTTCCTCCATTGGCCATACTTCTTCATGATCTTTCTTAATTACTGTGAGAAGGCCATGAATCTCAAACTGTCCTAGCATTCAGTATTTCCATAATCTGAAATCTCCTTTACCGTCGAATTTCTCCACCTCAAACTTTCCCGAGATGACTTCCATGCTTGAAATCTTTGAATACTTTGACAATTTTGTTACGTCTTCCTTGTTACGCAAGTAAAGTACTAATACCTTCTGTAATTTCCTTGCGAGGTACCAATCAATGTATGTGATCTTCCAGACCTCTTCACGTCTTCAAGAATAGAAGATGAGGATCTGCAATGACTTCCGAAAGTAAGTGTTCCTATTCTTGTACTCCTCCCTTTATGAACTCTGAGCTTTATGCTGTTATTCACTTTCTTGAACACAGGCTCTAATACCACTTGTTGTGCATAAGCTCGTTCGATGTCTCAAATTCAATGCGGATTATTTTGTGTGATCTTGAGTTCGATTTATAGGAAGAAGGAGTTTGAGGGAGATGAAAGACAAGGCGCGAGTTATAGAGTTCCCCCTCGATTAAACCATCGACGGGTACATCTCTCTTCGGATATAAATCTGGAATCCACTAAAGAACTTGTATAGTGTTTCTTCTTGAGAGCTCTACTCTCTGTAACAATGGCGTCTCTCTCTGTCTCTCTGTAAAAACCCTCGTCCTCTCTTTGAAGAAGATGAATCTGGCCTTATACACGGGCCAATTCATTCTTCTTGATTGTTGGGCCACAAATCGGCCCAGCAACAAAAACGAGCTAAAGAAAAAGATGGGCTGGCGCTAAACCTCAGACCCATTAGCAAATCAATTGCTAATTGGACCAAGTGGCTCGGCCCACATCCAAAAAATGAAACGACAAAAACCAACAATATTTTATATATTATTTAAAAGTATTTGAAAAATTAAAGATTTTCAATATTTCTGCGTTATTACACGAATACAAATCTAATTATATATAAAGAGAATTTTCTTTTGACGACACATTAACATTTTCAAGCTTCTTAAGACCACCTCCAATGAGGGATTCTTGGAGGAGTTCTTAAATTTAAAATATTATAAAATAATTAAAATAATATTGTTTTTAAGAAACTCAAGATAGAGGAATTCTTAAACAAGAGTTTTAAGATATGGGTTCTTGCGACATGTCAATTTTCTATTGGACACAATATTTTTTTAATTTAAAATTTAAATAAAACTAAATTTAAATAAAAAATAATAATATTTTAATATTAAGAAACTTAATTTGAACATCTCCTGGTTGGAGATCCTCTAACATTACGTCACTACTTAAAAACTATCTTGTCCAATTAAAATAGCCCAATTATACATATGAGCCTTGTAATATATACATCTCATCTTTGGGTAAAAAATATAAAATAACCCTTCCTTTTCTTCTTCTACGATCATGTTCTAAGCAACCTTTTTAAGATCTTAACTATGTTTTTCCTCTTCTTTGTTTCTTTGTTCCTCATGTTATCACAAATGGCGCATGATGAGCATTACTATGAGCTTGTATTCTATTAGTTGAATTTTCTTAATCAATCTAATCGTCTGATGGAATCACAGACCAAAGCACTACCAAGATTCCAAGATTCCAAACCGGAAGTGTATGACTTAAAGATCACGATGTGGAGTTGCGTTATGAGTTAATGCACATAGTGGCCACTTACGAGCCAATAATTATGAGATGGTCTTTCACTTTTTGTCTACCTTTCTCTTAAGTAATTGTAGGACTTATGCTATGCTTTGGAAGAGCTACACTCGAAGAGCGAAGAAGATTGAAGTAAAGCATGCTGATGTGGCGAAGTTATTGGTGACATACTAATAAGGACGTGACGTGGTAATTTTACTCATTATAATTGGCCCGTCGTGCCATTTGTTCTTTGCTCGGATATAGTTTGGTAAAGAGAGGAGCTTAAATAGTTGTTCGTCTCTATAATTGGGCATCTTGTGCATTCTGTGATTTCCTTACGTTGTTTACATTGATTTAATAAAAAATTCAGAGTTTGTCATTTTTTAACTCTAACATTGTTTCTGTACGGTTCGTTTCAGGATGTCAATGTGACGGTCCCAAATTTAGAGCTCAACTAACATAACATAAACAGCGAGAACAAGATTTTTTTTGGCAATTTCGATTGTCTGTTTTTGGCTTTTTGATTAATTTAAATACAAAAAACAAAAGAGCCTCATCTCCAACAAAACATGGGAAATGGGAAAGTGGAAAGAGTGACTTCCTAAACAATTGGAAGATTAATTATATCCTATTATTTATGAGACAAAGACTGAATCAAATAACAAAAATAATAGAAAATATCCTAAGTTCCATATTGTTGGTTTGGAAATCTTGACCGGTTCGAGGTTTTCCTTGGTTGAACTGGAGTTGTAGAATCCCCTTTCAACATACGAACCTTGTTCTCAAGGTTTAGGGAGGGAAAAATTTGCCGCAATTGGTCACCAGATTCCCATGTTGCTTCCTCTCTCGGTAGACCTTGCCAATGAATTAGTGCTTATGTTACCTCCTGACCCCCTTTTTGCATTATCCTTACTTGAACAATCTGTTTTGGAGCCAACATTAATGATCCATTTGAACACAACGGAGGCAACGTGCCCAAAACAGGAACCGTGTCACCCACTCTCTGTTTAGCAAAGAGACGCGACAAACAGAATGAATGCATGTACCTTATGGTAAACGGACACGATACACAACAGCTCATAATCGTTCAATGATCTCAAATGGCCCAAAGAAACGTGTTGAAAGCTTTTTTGAAGTCTGACGAGACAATGTGTGTTGGCGGTAAGGTTGCGGCTTAAGATACACCCAATCACCAATTTGAAAAGAAACATCACGACGATGACTGTCAGCTTGCTCTTTCATACAGACATTTGCCTCATGCAAATTTTCTTTAAGTCTTGCAGCAACTCTTCTCTAGCTAGTAGCTGCTCATCAATCTCATGTAGTGTTGAATTACCTTTTTAGTATCCTAGAAGTGTAGGAGGTTGGCGACCATACAAAACTTGGAAAGGGGTCATTCCGGTGGATGAATGATATGTAGTGTTGAACCAATACTCTGCCCAGGGTAATAAGGAGCACCACTGCTCCGGACATTCACTCACGAAAAAACGCAGAAATTTTTCAATGCATCAGTTAGTCACCTCAGTTTGGCCGTCTGTCTGAGGTTGGTATGATGACGACATACACAACTGAGTACCTGACTGGCGCCAAAGTTCTTTCCAGAAAGCACTAATGAAGATAGGGTCTCTATCACTAACAATTGACTTTGGAATCCCATGAAGCTTCACCATGGAATTAACAAATTTAGCAGCTACAAACTTGGCTATGTAGGGGTGAGAGAGAGGTACCAAATATGTTGATTTTGAAAGACGATCCACGATAACGAGAATAGATGTGTGATTCTCCAGTTTTGGTAATGCGTCGATGAAGTCCATTGATATATTCTCCCACACTTGGTTCAGAATTGGTAATGGTTGAAGAATACCAGCTGGTTTTAGGCTTGATGCTTTTGATCTTTGGCATATGTCACAAGCAACTACATACTCATGCACCCGATTGATGCATTCATGGCCAATAGCACTGAGATGATATGCGTTTAAGTGTTTGTAATGTACCTGAATGGCCGCCCACGTGTGTGTCGTGAAACTCATGTAATAACTCATTGATTAAAGACGGAGTTGGAGGCACCACGACTCTGCTATTAAAACAAAGTAAGGCATTTCTCTAAGAGTATAGATGACCGTGAGTCTCCAATTTCTTGCTGAGAGTACACAAAAACGGATTCGTACCAGCCATTTGTCTCAATTGATCCCATAATATTGATGCATGTATCATGACTGCGAGTAAACAGGGGTTGTCTGATCGTCGGGATAGGGCATCAGGTGCAACATTAGCGGATCCTAGTTTAAACGTGATTTCATAATCATAGCCTACAACTTACCCATCCATTTTTGCTGCTCTGGTGTCCGGATTCGTTGTTCAAGTAGGAAAAGCAGACTCCGTTGGTGTGTTTGTATTTTAAAATGACGTGCCAATATATATGGCCTCTATTTTTGAATTGCAACTACGATCACCAACATCTTGCGACCGTATGTAGACCATGTGTTATTTTGTTGTGCTTAGGGCGTGGCTCATGAAGGCAATTGGGTGTCTTTTGTGATAAAATTGCGCTGATACCTTCAGCTGAGGCGTATGTTTGTATCACAAAGTGATTGTTGAAGTCCAACATTGCCAACATAGGTGTCATGGTCATTACATTCTTAAGAGGAGAGAAAGTTGTCTCAACTTCGTCGGACCAAGAAAATTTCCCTTTTCAAAGTAGGTTTGTTAGAGGCCGAGCGATGACACCATAGTTTTTAACAAACTTACGGTAGTATCTAGTGAGACCCAAGAATCCACGCAGAGCCATGATTGATGTCGGTGGTGGCCAATCCAACATCGCGCTAATCTTGGCCTGATCAACCTTTACTCCTTCCCTGGATATTATATGCCCTATGTATTCCAATTCTCCTTTTCCGAATTCACATTTATTTTTCTTATCAAATAATTGATTTTGCTGCACCAATAGAAAGACAATATGCTCCTCGTAAGTTTTATTGTATATTAATATATCATCGAAGAAGACAAGCACGAACTTACATAGGTACTCTCGGAAAACCAAGTTCATGAGTGATTGGAACGTTGATGGCGCATTGCAAATACCAAATGGCATCAACATATATTCATAGTACCATTGTGTGTCTTGAAAACAGTCTTTGGAATTTCTGGAGGGTGTACTCGGACATGGTGATATCCAGCTGTTAGATCCAATTTGGTGAAAATTGTGGCTCCGTGAAGTTCGTTCAACATATCCTCCATTGTAGGAATTAGGAATCGATCATTTACCGTCGCCTTGTTGAGTGCTCTGTAATCAGTTTAGAACCGCCATGATCTATCTTTTTTCTACCGGCCAGAATAATTGGGAAAGATTAAACTTGAAAGAACCGCTTACATCACAGTAGTAGTAGTGTAAAAGCCGTAAGTCGGGGGCACCTTCGCGGTTTGACTCTCTTTTTTGGCTTGACTCATTATTTTTGGTCTTCTCCTACCCTTCTATGGTATAATCCTCTTCCCGCTGAGCCTCCTTTCTTCTCGGTCCACAGAGACAAAATGTAGGATTGGTGCCAACAGTTAATCATGAAATTGATTAGAATCTGATCCAACAACAGGGAGGTTTTGGGAAATGCAAAAATATGGAAGACTCTCTGTAGATATATATATATATATATATATATATATATATCTAGGTGGTGGTGGTCGAGCTACATGGGGTACGGTATTTGATGAATCTGTGGGTGAGCGTGGAATGTGTGGTTATAGCGCGTCGCGTTGAGCAGGTGGGTGAGGGTTTAGCAGCGGTGGTTGAGATGTTCCTTCTCGGGATGGTATCAATGCAAGCACATGAATGACTGTAGCCTCCATTGATCGTTGAAATGAATCCTCCAATCCTTGAAACTTGTCATCAATCCCAATTTGAAGTTTTTGCAATTGGTCCTGCAGCATCCCGAGTCCAACTTCAAGATCTTCCAAACACCACTCTTTCGTAGTTGCCATTAGTGTAGGTGAAGCCAACAACAACTGTTTGTTTTTCGTTGAGGAACGATTAAAAAAGTTTAAGAGCAATTGCTCTGATACCAACTAATGGTCCCAGATTTAGCTCAACTAACATAACATAAACAGAGAGAACAAGATTCTATTTAGCAATTTTGATTGCCTGTTTTTGGCTTTTTGATTACTTTAAATACAGAAAACAAAGGAGCCTAAACTCCAACAAAACAGGGGAAATAGGAAAGTAGAAAAAGTGACTTCCTAAACAATTGGAAGACCAATTATAGCTTATTATTTCTGAAAGAAAGATTAAATCAAATAACACAAATAATAGAAAATATCCTAAGTTGCATATCATTGGTTTTGAAATCTTAATCTGTTCAAGAATCTCCTTGGTTGAACCGGAATTGTAGAATCCCTTTTCAACTCTTCACGCTCTTTACATCCATTCCAATACAAACAAGATCATTATATTCAAACACTGGTTAGTGACTTGATGGATTAAATTTTGCAAATTGATGAGAGATTAGATGTTTTGGAGATTGAGTTGTGAGAAACGAACAAATAGAAGAGTAGGCGTCTAGAAACGTTGAGTAATCAATTTGTAGAGTTTCTTTCTATGTTCAAAAATGGAAGTAGTTTGGTTTTTACGCAACCATCAGTTGAAGAAAGGAGTTTAGTCTTGACCTAATCAAGAGGTAAATCGTTTTAATTCAGAACAATTATATGAGTCAAATATCTTAGACAATCTAGAAGTTTAAAATATATGAACTAGTCACAATTATTTTCTAAAGAAAGTTGATATGCATGTTTATGATAGTGGAAATATTTATGTCTGGTTAAATGATGTCGAGCGATTCTTAGAATTCGGTGCTTATACGAATTTTGGAAAATTAGATATGATTTCACTGAGTCTTGCTGCTCGAGTCCTCATTTGGTTTAACTGGGAGGTGCGACCATCGTTGTTTCGTGATTTGTTGGATTTTAAAGAGAAATTGCTTCTGCATTTTGCTCGAAATCATTGTCTTACTCTTCATGGCAAGCTTTTCATGCTTCAACAAACTACGACTATAGAGGATTATTTTCATAATTTTGAATATCTTTCTTCTCAAATATTTGATTTGTCTGATGAGAGTTTGGAATCAATATTCAAGAAAAGCCTAAAACTTGAGTACCGTTTCGCTTCCGAAGTTGGTTAAACCTAAAGATATCACTAAGGTTATCACAACAACATTGGAATTGGAGGCTAATTTTCTAACTCGTATGGTAGTTTGTGTCCATGATGTTCATAAGATCTCAAAACATACATAAATTCTAGAAAATACATAAAGACCATCATCATTCACATGCCACTCAATAACACAAGTTGAGTATGGATTCAATTCTAATATCTTAGTTATGTAATCTTTTAATCTCCCAATTTTTTTATCATATTATTTCTATATTCAATCTTAAAGCTCAGTTTCTAGCCGTTTGACAGTGTGGCCTAGACCTGGGAATTCAGTTATTTTGGTTCGGATTGAGTCGATTAATACGAGTTTCGGGTATTTAACAAATTTTCATGTTGTTCCGAAAGTAACCGAAATTAAAAAAATTTTGGATCAGGTCGGGTATCGGTAGTTTGGGTAGTAAAAGTTGTTTCTAAACCACCCCGACTAAGAAAAAAATCAAAAAATGAACGTCTTAGCAAAAAACATGTAACGGATACCCGATCGGTTTAGTCTTTACATGTTTAAGTTTAGTCTTTTACAATTCGAATACCTGATGGATTAGTATAACCAAACCAACCCGATTAACTAACCAAATTCCATTTTACATGTGTCCCAAAGTACCTGATTACTAATTTAATACCTGACCTGATTTGTCAAAATTTTGGTTCGGTTGGGTTCGGTTTGGACAAATCAGATCAATTCATATTCCCAGGACTATTTGTGGCCTAGTCATATTGATCTTCCGCTTTTCATACACTAACTCTTTTATTTTATGTGGCATAAAAAACTTACTTTCTACTCTTATTTTGGCATTTTGGTCTTCTTGGGTCTAGGTTTGTCTTTATTTTTCTCGTTTTTATTTTCATGGACCTCGTTATGCCGGATTGAAAGCTCATCGGTGAATTTCTTCATGTTCTCTTCGACATCGAAATTATACTTTTGAAATCTATATATAAAATCTATTCTATTTGATTTTCAAATCCATTTTATTTGACTTTAAAATTTTAATAAATATAAAAATTTAAATCTATTAAAATTTACTTTCCAATGAACTCCTGAATAAAATACGTAAGATTAGAATCGGTTTGAGTCAATAATTTTATCACATACATAATTTATATGAACTTAGTAAAAAAACCATGTAGAGATATGCAAAGTTTTTATACTTTAGGAAGGAAAAGATTCGAGTAGTATTCTGTCATGAAGCCTAGCTTTCTAATTTGACCGAACCGACCTTATTTGATGCCAAAGTAAATAAGCGAAAATGACAAGTAAAACTCTCAAGAGAAACACAAAAGCGAGATCAAAGGACAAAAATGTGAGAATGAGGGAGAGCCAGTGATGAGAAAGCACTCGGATCGATGACATGGCACAAATATATTTGAAATCCCGCCTAAACCCCTCAGATATTTTGACATCTCGTGCGAAATTGAATTTTCAATAACTGTTTTTCTTTTCGATCAGATATTTACATCCCCACTAACCCTCTCATCTCTTGGCCTCTCACTCGAATCGTTCACAAGGCGTAAATCTCTAACACGTTGTATTATTCCTTTTACTCGCTCTCTCCTCTCTCTTCAAACCCTACGCAGATCTTCTTCAAGGTGATTTCCTTGTTTTTTCCAGTTTTTTTTCTCGATTTCATCTCAATTTTCTGCGTATCGTTTTCTAGATATGGTATGTTTTTCCATATTTTTTGGTTTTTGCGCTTAGAACCGAATATTCTGTCTCAGCTTTTCGTATTCTTTGCTAGGTTATTCTCTGTTTAATTGCGTTTTCTATTTCTACTTTGTTTGCTGCTCTAGTGATTTTTTTTTTTTGCAGAATCGATCATGAAAGGCGGTAAATCAAAGACTGAAACCAGGAGCTCCAAGTAAGTTTTCGCCTAGATCGATTCTTCTGCGTTTTTTGTTTGTTTTCTAGTTATTCCCTAGATCTCGGGATTATAGATCCGTGGTCCATATGTTGTCGGCTTCTGAACCGTTTCTTACATAATTTTTGTGGTGACAGGCTCTCTGTAACCAAAAAGCCTACTAAGGGAGGCAAAGCGGCTGCTAAGGATCCAAACAAACCTAAGAGGCCGTCAAGTGCCTTCTTCGTTTTCATGTAATCATCACCTTCGATTTCCTCTAGTTTTCTTTGTTCAGAAGTTTGTAGTCCGACTTACCGTAATCTGTTGAAGTTGAGATTAGTAGTATCCGTTGTTTACTAGTCAAAATTACTTGATGGTATTGCAACTATAGTTATTCTTAAACGTTGTGGATGTGATTCTTTGGTGATAGTTACGTTGACTTTTACAATCCAGTTAGCTATTCATAATAATTCTTCAACTGGCTGTACTTATTGTTCGTATTGTGGAATAACATCCTCGTTGACTTTTGTGATCTGAAGGGAAGATTTCCGTGAGACTTACAAGAAGGAACATCCCAAGAACAAATCTGTTGCTGCAGTGAGTGATTCGTTTTGCCATCCTAAAACTTCATTGATGTGATGTATACTATACTGACAACACAATTTAATGAATTAAATAGGTTGGCAAAGCTGGTGGTGAGAAGTGGAAATCCTTGTCAGACGAAGTACGTTTTTTAAGCGATTTTGCTCAAGATGTGATATAACTCAAATGTTACTGGCTTATGTTTGTTTCTAACCTGTTTGTTTTACAACAATGTAGGAGAAAGCTCCTTATGTTGCTAAGGCTGACAAGCGCAAGGTTGAGTATGAGAAGAACATGAAAGCGTACAACAAGAAACAGGTAATTGATTATTTGTGCATACTTGATGACATTGAAAAGGATTGGTTATGTTTCTACTATTTATTCGAAATGAAGAATGAGTTGTGCTTTTGCTAATCATATGGTTGAAGGCGAAGTTTTGTTTTATACTGATTACATTGACTAATGGCTCACGCTTAAAAGGCTGAGTTATGTTCATACTAGTCACATGATGAAAGCTGAGTTGTGGCTACACTAATTACGCGATGATGCATATAATTAGTAAATATATTAATGGTAGTTGTTGACCAACAATTGGTGTGTTGTATTTTCAGGAAGAAGGTCCGAAAGAAGATGAGGAATCTGACAAGTCTGTGTCAGAGGTTAATGACGAGGATGATGCCGAGGATGGAAGTGACGAGGTAATGGTTGTTTGGTTTAATTGAATGTAGAAGTTAATGGGCTGATCATTTCGATTTGTTTACATCTGTACCCGAGATTCACATCAATTTATTTACAAGATTCGTATTGATTCTTCTTCTGTAGGAGGAAGACGATGACTAAGAAGTTGAAGATGAAGTTGGTAGGCATAATATAGAAGGCTGCAAGTATCTCTCGGGATGTTTTATCTTTTTCTTATCTTTTTCTGTATCTCTCTTAAAATGTTAATGAGGCCGTGGCTTAAATGGGTCTTTTCTTTCTCTTACTTCCAATGATGGTTGTTTCGTTGCAGTAATCTTCCACTATCTCTCACTGATTCTACGGTTAATGGAAAAAAATGTTGAATGTTTAGATGATAATGAAAGAGAGATCTTTGCAGCTATCGAATCTTCCATTTAGCCATACCTCTGAGTTTCTCGTAACCATATGCCTAAGCACGCTGTTAAATCTTAATCAAGGTGTTTCAAAAAGTGTAATCCATGTTACTTACACCGCCACAAATACAATCATTTGTGTTTCTCTTTTCACCGTTTGAAAGACGAAAAAGGTTTATAAAAGATTGGAGTTACTCTACGGATGTTTTTACTTAACTGTTAAAATTTAGTATTAATTATTGAAGAAAAGTGAAGATTGAGAGTGAAATCCGCGTAATGGAAGCTCATTCGTCACTTGTGTTGTAATCAATATCTTTATATATCAATGAACCTTTTTGGTCAAATATTTACATTTTATTCCTAATCAACGAAAGAAAAAAGAAAGCATGCTCTCTTCTTTTCTTATTACTTTAATCAATACTCACTATGACAATATTTTAATACAATGCTGTGATTAAGCCTTGCTTCCGGCTTTACCTAAAGCCACTCTTTGCTTTCCTCTACTACAACTACTACAAGCTTCGTTATAATATCTTCAATTCATTATTAGTTTGTTTTATTATATCATCAACTCATAAGCTTAAGATCATCTTACGACATTTTCGGATTTACACAGTGGATGTATTGACCCGTAAAACTCGATTGAAATGTTGAAATTTCAATACTAATTGCTTTTTTAAATACCTCTCCTATTAATAGGTGGGTTCGATCACTGGTTCCTTAGGATTTATAAAGTAACAAAACCACTTGTTTGTCCTCCACAACTAAAGATACTTTAATTATTCATAAACGAAGATATATATATTCTTTCAGTTTCTCATTGTCTTCTTCTTCATATTGTAAACCAAAAAGAAGGAAAAGAGAAAAGCAAAGAAATTGAGAGAGGAGATAGGAGATGGAGAGAGAGATCCAAAACGGTGCGTATAACGGGAGAGTAATGACGGAAGAGCAGATGGAGATTCTCCGTAAGCAGATCGCCGTCTACACCGTTATCTGTGACCAGCTCGTCCTCCTCCATAACTCTCTCTCTTCTTTCCATCCTCTCTCATCAGGTACATACTACTGATTCTGGACAATCACTTTCAACGCAGTCTTTTAAGATGTCAACGTTGTTTTGTTTCTCAGTGAACTCTCTTCACAACCTTTAATCAATGTTCCAAAATGTTCCTAGCTACCACTTAAAACATTTATTGCTACTTTATTACTTATTTATTTTACTTATAAAGTTTTGCGATTTATAAAATTCTCCAGTATATGATATAGCTTCGGTCAATTTTTTTAATTTTGTTTTTTTTTGTTTTTCTTTCCTTAGATTTCAGTGTAAAGCCTGGAATTAGATTTATAGATAGGAGAAGTTGTTTACTCAAAAGAAAAATAAAATTAAAAGTTATTAGCGATCTGCAATCACGTATTGTGGTTTTGATAATACAAATCTTGTACATGGAAGAAACGAGAAACTTAAGGGTCAAGTAACTGAATTTGTTTTGTGGAAATGATTTGAGGATAAAAAGGAATGAGGGGAATGGTGGGAGGGTACTTTGATCCGATGGGAGCATCATCAAGTTCTCATAGGATATCGACTCGGCATCGATGGACTCCGACATCAACACAGCTTCAGATACTTGAGAGCCTTTACGAGGAAGGAAGCGGAACACCTAATCGACGGAAGATTAGAGAGATCGCTACGGAGCTGTCTGAACATGGACATGTCACGGAGACAAATGTCTACAATTGGTTTCAGAACCGGCGAGCTCGGTCCAAACGAAAGCAGCCTCTTACGACGACGGAGAATGGTCAGTCTGAAAATGTGGCGGTAACTACTGATGAGAAGAGGAGTAGTGGAGATTCTGGAGGATTAGAGTCTTATGAGCACATTCTCTTCCCAAGTCCTGATTTAGGTAAAAAAAGATCATTTGAATTTGAGTTTGGTTTGGTTATTAAGGTTGCTAAATTAAGATGGTTTGTTGTTTCAGGGATTGAACATTTGTTGAATATAGGGAAAACTGGTGGAGAGTTAAACTCGTATAGAATGATATAAAAGGATGATGAAGAAGATGAAGATCTTATAATTTTATTCTCTCTGTGTGACATTTACAACAACTCTTTCTTTTATTGTAATTAATATGCTTACATCTGATTCAACATCAGTGAAAATGTTTGAAAATTCTAATACTAGAAAGAGTTGACAATCTAAAGAAAGGGATATTGATTATATATGTCTTGAGAGGAAAGTGGTGAAAGAGGTGGAGTTGTGGAGATTCTGAAGGGTTTGAGTCTTATGAGCATATACTCTTCCAGACTCCTGATTTAAGGTAAATCTATTTATGAAATTTGGTTTGAACTCTTTCGTGATTTCAGGGATTGAGGATTTGTTAAGTGGGGAGAGTTCATGGAGAGCCAAATTTATAGACTGACGTTAAATAAAGCTCAACTGTTTTCACTTTACTTTTTTAAAGCATATATTTGGTTGCCTCAATTGAAGGATACTATCGCGTGTAAGAGAAAGACCTGTACCAAGTCTATCTATGCTAATTTCAAAATTCTTTAAGACAATGTACATATGAACCACTCACTATGAACTATTCGTAAGTAAATTAACAAGGGATTGTCAAGAATCGAAAACACATTAGGTTCCTAGTCAAGCTGGCCATGTTTAGATGCAATTGCAAAACTAATCTTTCTTCAGCCACTTGATCACATAAGCAAATATCCTATGTTCCAATTGGTTTATGAAATCTTGGCGCCGGTTGTTCTGTCTTGATGCATGACAACGTCCTTTTTCTAGGCCTTCTTGTTCGTGGGCAAATTCGGTTTTCGTAGGCGCAACTGCACAATATTTACAACTGAGGTGTGTGATTAGGCTAATAGAGTAAACAGAAACTGAAATGCATGTTACAGACCTTTGATTTTGTAGTCCTCCAGCCTCCTGAATTTTGCTGCTGCTTTGGGGAGTATGCAAATCTCTCTCCACAGCTGCACCAGCGCCAGCAAGAGGCTCCTAGATTACCATTACATTACCATTATATATTCACACACTGGAATTGATCTAAAATTACATTTAGCTACATCATAAAGATTCTACACTTCTGGAATTTTCATGTGAAACTTTGTCTTGAAGGGATTAAAATCATTTCAGTTCAAAATCTTTTGCATATCCCTTTATTCCAAACTGAAACCTCAAATTGCTTCTAAAGACTTAACATGCAAGAATACCTTATGCTTCGATGTTGTTTCCATGCTTGAAGCATTATTTGCGACATCAACATGATCAGCAAAGAACAAAATCTGCAATCAAGTAAAGTAAGATTTCGATTTTAGCCAGAGCTCGAGAAAGTGATCCAATCATATATGAGGAATATTTGAGCACTCTGAGGAATCACGACTATGGTAAGCTTACTTTGCTTAGAAACTGGACATTTGATGAATTCGTAGCCATGACTTGCACTCCAAGGAACGTGTTTGAGACAGTACAGAAAGGGCAGAAGATGGTATTGAAAACACATCCGTCTTGCTCACACCAGATACCCTGACCTTTTGAGCCTTCACAACTTCTGCAGAGTCTCTGATTAACCAAGGCGAAATCCGTCATGATAATTGAAACACTTGTTAGCGTTTCTTCAGTAGCAGTTCCTGATGTTTTTTTCACAAGAGATAGCAAATACTCTTTGGACGACGAAGTCAACAAGCAATTAAGATATGAGTGATTCTCAGGGTGGCCTAATGGGCTTCTACAGAGCGAACAATATATCTGTACTTTCTGGTTAACTTCTGGAAAAGCATATGTGCTGTAGTTTTGGGATCTCGGTTCGGTACTCCCAAACCCAAACTCAATTCGTCTTGTTAAACTCGTGTGATCCAAGGGCCTTGTACTAGGAGCATCACTGTTTTCATCTTCAAGGTCAATGACTGGAGAGCTGGTACACTTTCTACTCTTCACAGCTTGTGAATTAACACTCATGTTGAAAGATGACTCTGCATCTAATGTCAAACTACAGGTGTCACGAGTAGTTTTTAGAGGAGTTACCACTATGGACGAGTGAGCTTCAAGAGGAGATTTTCTGAATCTTAAATTAGATATATGCGTCTTTGTTAATTGATCAGGAGAACTAGGAGATCTCAGACCTATTGTTGCTGGGCTAGAGCTTTCATTCCTCGAGCAAGAACATGGACTGGCTAACGAAATATCATTGATCATACCAGAAGTTTCCTTGACAAAAGATATTTCTGGATCTTCTTCACAGTTGGTCACTGAGGACACCTCGCAATACCTGCACATAATAGTTGTCAAGTTTGCTTAAAGATCTGTTTAACATAACCTTACTCGCTGCAGTATTTTAATTCACATAGTATGTCACTTCTTGTCATTGAAGTTAAAAGTAACAAACATGCTACTTCGACGATAATTACAACGTGTTAAACTTGACATAGATATGGTGCAGATCTTATATTAAACAAAACTGTCTAATATATTTACCCAAGCTCAGGTAGGACACCACAGCACTCAAGGTTAATGACTTCTTTGTAGCATTCAACGTTCTCTCTAACTTGAATGAATGTATGAGCAGGTACGTCACCTACAGACTGTGAAGTAGAGATTCCATAGGTCACAGCAGAATGCTGCATGGATCTCCAATCTTTAGTTATTTTTGGTTTCACATCTTTGGGATCCAAAAAGGCTTTGCTTTCGTTCATAAAAGGATATTTTGGATTCAAATTTGTATAGTCCATACTGTCCACAACCTTCATACCTGTGCTATCCTGCACAGATATCCATGATCCTTACCAAAATGAATTCATAAGAAAAAACCAAAACACAGAAAACCACTTTGATTTTGGAATATACTTTTGGTTCCACATGACTAGATTTGTTCTGAATCTGACTTTTCTTCCTTCTGTATTCTTTGCTTTGATTTTCCGAGGAAATGTTCCGCTCAACAGTATAATTTTGGGACCCTAACATTTTACTGTCAACTCGCTCCTGCAGGCAATTTTCAAAGAATATAAATGATCATCTGATAAAGTTTCAAGGAAGGGAATGAGATGATTTGTACCTTGGCATTGTTGAAAAAAGATCTTAACCCTTCCATAGAAGCTTCAAATTTCTCATACACTTTGATAGACTGCCTTAACCAATTTGAAATAGATGCTCTGTGATATGCCCTGGTCGGTATATACAAGAAGGAGGAAGCCACCCGGACCACAGGGAGACGTGGATCAAGCTCAGGGGAGAAATGGTGATCGAGTGATAGAAATAGAGACAAGCTAGAAGCCTCTGTTTTTATTAGAGGGTTTCAAATAAATTGTAATTATAAATACATTGTGGAAATATTATTGTAGACACGGAGGTTTTGTGAATAGAAAAACAGAAAGGTTCATCGTTTACAAAGGAACAGATTTACATAGTGTAGATTTACAGATTTCATCTTCAATCCTCGTTTTCTCTTAACAATTGGTGCGGTGATTTGCTGACTTCAGACCTCCGATGACAAGACCGCCGGAAATGTTAGCAAGCACTGAAATTAATTCGCGATTTGAGTTGCAGGACACTCGATTGGAGCAGTTAGAAGAAAGATTCGGCACTGTGGCGTTGGGATTGCAAGATTCGAATCGAGTGGCGGAGGAACGTCACGTTTCGCTGAGCAATCGCGTTGATACGATATTGAAGTTGCTCACTTCTTCTCCTCCAGTACCGAATTCATCCAACACTTCTTCGCCGAATTTCAGTGGATTCAAAGCTTCACTTCCGCAGCAAGATCACGGTTTAGCTCCTTCTCCAATTCAGCCATCTCACCAGACCCAAGATTGTCTTGATATGGGTTCGGCTTCTTTAGCGCTTTCTCTTAGCAACCGCGAAACATGCTTAAAGAAAATAGATCTTCCGATCTTTGATGGAGCAGATCCGCACACGTGGTTGAGCCTCTTAGAACGGTTTTCCTTCTGGGTCAATACTCGGATTCAGAGAAATTCAGACTCGTAGCGTTAGGATTAACGGGGAGGATTCTTAGCTGGTATGATTGGGAGATAAGCCGAGCTCCTTTTCACGATTGGGAGGATTTTCGAGCAAAGTTTCTTCTTAGATTTGGTCGAACCAGTAACAGACTTCCGGTTGATAGGTTACACAACTTAGTGCAACATGAGTCAATTGAAGAATACGTCGAAGAATTCCAGCGCTTGTTTGCCCCAATGTCCGATCTAACAGAACAACATCAAGTGGCGATTTTCAAGAAGGGTTTGAAACCGGAGCTTCAAACATTATTGCGCTTACTTAAACCAGCAACCTTACCAGAAATGATCAACGTGGTGCTGGATATGGCGCCAGATGTAATGGCTAAGATCATTAGTGACGCTATAGCTAAATCTGGGAGCAATCAGCCACTGCGAGTCTCAAATGCTAGTTCATTTCGTTCTAGTCTACCTGACACACATAATGCACAGTCGAAGCTACTCAGTTCTGCATTATCAACTACTGCGAGTCATTCACGTAACTCGACGCCATATCACAGCCGTAATAGAGGGAGTAGGAATTTGTCACAAGCAGAATATGATGAAAAACGTAAAAATAAACTTTGTTTTCATTGTGATGCTTCTTGGTCACCAGGTCACAAATGTCCTAGGAGTGAACTACAGGTGATGTTATTATCTCATGACTGTGAGATATTGTTAGCTGACAGCTTAGAAGAGGATAGTGCCGAAGAGGATATCGTTTTCCAACCTCAACTCTGCAAGTTATCTCTCAATTCATTTTTAGGTGCTGATAATCCAAAAACAATGAGAGTGCGAGGTAAAGTAGGTAAAACGGTTGTCAGTCTTTTACTCGATAGTGGGGCAAGTCACAACTTTGTGTCTCCTGCTATGGTTTCCAAATTAAAACTCAAATGTATCTCACTTTCGGGCTGTGAAGCTTCGTTAGGGACATATTTAAAAGTGCAATGTAATGGTGTCTGTCGGGAATTACAATTTCAGATTGCTGATACTGTGTTTAAATCTGATTTCATATCATTAGAATTAGGAGCTGTTGACTTTATACTAGGTATGCAATGGTTGCGCACATTGGGAAGGTGTGAATGTGATTTTGATGAACAGTGGATCTCTTTTAAGTCAAAGGTAAGCAAGTGACGTTGCTCGGTGATCCGCAGCTACATGACAGAGTACATCCGTTAACTAATATACGCCACAACTCCTCACCCAGCTTCTGTAGTGGTAAACATGTATCCTTAGCCATGATTGTGAAATCAGTATCCTCTTATTCCCCATTATTAATCCAACAGTTATTATCCTCTTATTCTGTTTTGTTCACTGACCCGTCGTCATTACCACCACTTAGGGGTCATGAACACTCTATCTGTTTGAAACCAGGTACATCAGCTGTCTCTATTCGACCTTACCGATACCCTCATGCTCAAAAAGAAGAAATGGGGCGTCAGGTACAGGAGCTGCTGACCAAAGGCATGATTCGTCCAAGTCATAGTCCTTTTTCT
>JAKUCM010000017.1:0-70628 GCA_023374145.1 Lepidium sativum | reverse complement strand
GTAGTAGAACGTAGACATCAACACATCTTAAACATATCCCGCTATTTCTTTTTCCAAAGTAATTTACCTCTTGAACAATAAATTTTTTTTTATACTGGCTTATGTCTTTCTAATTAACAGGTTTCCCACTCCATTACTCAAGAACCAATCTCCTTATGAAGTTTTAACACGAAAATCAGCTGAATACAAAGATCTTAAAGCCTTTGGTTGTCATTGTTCTAATTCAACTTCTACTAGAAATCAACATAAAATTCTACAAAGATCAAAGCCTTGTGTGTTCCTTGGTTATCCAATCGGATATAAGGGATAAAAAATGATGGATATGAAGACCAATTCAATTCATATTTCTCAAAATGTCATGTTTTATGAATATTTTCCCTTTTAAAATAGAACCAAATTTCACTGATGATTACTCTTCTTTAATTCATACAGATAATGAGTAATCTAGATTGGACAACACGATTATTCCTTCATCTTTTGTGACTAATGAGACTGAAGCAATGACTCAAGTCCTTCCTCAGCAGTCAAACACACAATCACCATCATCAGAAAACCAGAATTCTAATAAATAGAAGTTAATCCTTCTTCCATTCTCCCTTTCCTATCTAAACACCAATCTAAACTTCCTAGTCATTTTATGGATTATTATTGCAATGTCACAGAAACTGATGTTCTTTATCCACTTGCAGCTTATCTCACTTATGATCACTTATCGGAGGAGTATCATAACTACATATGTTATATGATGGCGCTATGAGAACCAACAACTTTTGCTCAAGCCAAAAAGTTCGAGGAATGGTTAGCAACTATGAATGAGGAATTAAAAGCCCTTGAAGATTTAGGAACTTGGATAGTATGTTCTCTGCCTTCCGATAAAAGAGCCATAGGGTGCAAATGGGTTTATAAAACCAAACTCAACGATGATGGCACATTAGAAATATACAAAGCACGCCTCGTTGCCAAAGGCTACACACATGAAGAGGGGGTTGATTTCATCGATACTTTCTCTCTAGTAGCCAAGATAACTACTATAAAGACCTTACTTGCAGTGGCTGCAACAAAAGAATGGAGTCTGACCCAACTTGATATATCTAATGCCTTTTTCAATGGTGAGTTGGATGAGGAGATCTACATGCAATTACCACCTGGTTATACTTCCGCAAATGGTCAATCTCTACCACCAAATCCAGTTTGCAAACTCAGAAAATCCATTTATGGATTGAAGGAAGCATCAAGGTAATGGTTTCCGAAGTTTAGTATTTCTCTACTCAATCTTAGCTTCACTAAATCTCACACATACCATACACTTTTCATTCACAACATCAATGGACAATTTATAGTTGTATTAGTCTACATTGATGATACCATAATCACTGCAAATAATGATGAGCTTGTTGAAGAATTGAAAGCAGCTTTATATAAGTGTTTCAAGCTACTAGATTTAGGTGCATAAAGGTATTTTCTCGGACTCGAAATAGCAATATCTAAAGCTGGAATTTCAGTCTTTGGAAGGAGATATATACTTGAGTTGCTTGGAGGAAATGGGTTACAAGCTTGTAAACCTTCTGGCATTCTGATGGAACCTAGTATTAAACTGGTGATTGATAGTGATGAACCACCTCTTCCAGATGCTTCTGTTTACAAGCACTTGGTTAGAAGAATGATGTACTTAACCATCACTCGACCATACATCACTTTTGCAGTCAATTGCCTATGCTCTTCCAATCCCAAACAATCTCATCTTCAAGCAACCTATAAAGTGCTTCGTTATCTTAAGAATACAATCACTCTTGGACTCTTCTTTCTACAGATTTAGACTTAACTCTCAGAGCATTCACTGATGCAGATTAGGCATCTTGCAAAGATATTAGGAGATCCACTTCAGGGTATTGTATTTTTCTCAATAATTCTCGTATTTCATGCAAATCAAAGAAACATGATACAATAACCTTATCTTCAGCTGAGTCAGAATATATAGCCATGAATTTTGGTGTGAAAAAAGTGCAATGGTTGGTAAATCTACTTGCAGAGTTACAAATTCCTCAAACAAAGTATGTAGCTTTCTTTTGTGATTCTATATCTACAATTCATATTGCACGAAACTCTGTCTTTCATGAAATGCCCAAACACCTGGAACTAGACTGTCATATTGTCAGAGAAAATGTCAAGAATTGTCTCATAAAACTTCTAACATGTGAAGACTGGTCATCTTTTCTACTTTTCTTCTTTCACAAAGAACATAGCTCTTCCAAAATCGATTCGACTTTCGATTGCAAAAACAATTTCAATTTAAAATTAATGTTGGGTTCAATTGATTTAGTCAACTTAAAGTAAATGATTTAACTAAAAATCAACTATAAATACAATTAAACTTCTATAAATTAATAAAGTTGGGAGTACACTAAAATAATATTTTTTATTAATTTATAGAGATTATTAATTTATCGATATACTAACCGAAGAAAAAATTCAATTTGGGACCATAAAATAATATTATTTTATAGAAAATTTTAGTTTATATTAATTTATAGAGTATTAGTTTTAAAAGGTTATATTATACGTTGTTTAATCATTAATAACCAGACTTTTGTATTTAATTTGACTTTGTTTTTGTAAGTTCGTTCTTAATTCGATATTTTTTCCTTTAACCTTTGTTTCTCTTTTAGTTACACTTTATTTGATTTTATGTTCGTTTGTGAGTTGTTGCATTATTCATTTTGTAGTCGCAACGAGCAGCGACTCTTTTAAAAAAATTTACAAATATTTTTATAAAAATTTATAAATATTTTTATAAAAATTTATATATATTTAGAAATAATATTAAAAAAATTTGTTATGTTATTTTAAATTACAAAATATTGGTATTTATTTAGCAAAAAGTATTGTTTGTTTGGGAGTAGTTGGTTTTTAGCGACCAATCCAAACAACCAATCACTAAATTTTTCAACGAGTCAAAATTCCAGTTAGCGACTAGTCGCGTCGTTAATTAATTAGATTTACAAATGCGACGCTTTCTGGTTATAAATGTACCCACTGTTTCCTCCCGGAGAAGGAAACGAAAAGCTCAACAAATCGAAAGATAACAGACATTTTCAAGTTCTAGAGACAACCCAGGGCAATGATCTCAGAACTCCACTCTCTCAAAATTTTAATCTCTTATATACAAACCAAATCTCTTATATACAAATCTATTAATGAAACTTGATATTCCAAATTTACCCTTAATGAAATTACCCAAATTAATTATTAAAAAAAAAAAAATTATGCTTCTTCTCTCTCATCTCCATCTCTCTCCTCCCCTCCCTTAGCTTCTCTCTCCTCTTCACTCATCGGGTCTTCTTACTCGGCCGCCGGGGGTCCCGAGTTGCAACGCCGCCGGCTCCGACGTGCACCGCCGCCGCCTCTCCTGCCATTACCGTCGTTTGTTAATCTCCATAATTGATTTGCCTCTTCACTTTGGGCATAAGAAGGTGGATTTCAAATTGAAATTGATAACTTTGCTTTCGTTATTTGGTAGAATCTGGGTCGAATAAGACTTAAGATTAGTAAGATAGACTGGGGCTAGACTGAAACATAGAGCAATTATAGATTTAGAACTAGAATCAAGCGAACGAATTTGAGTTGATAACAGTTTCTGCGATAGTACAACTAGTATAACTAGAATCAGTTATACAGAACTGAATGAGTTGTACATTCTTTAGTTGCATTTCTGCATTGCGCTGATGTTTCAGCTTAATTAGTTGATTATTTGGTATAATCTAGCTCTAATAATACTTGGCATTGGTAACAATTGTAATGTATAGGCTGAAACATAGCGCACTATAGATTTAGAACTACCTAAATGATCGATGGAATCTGAGTTGATAAAAGTTGGTTTCTGCGATAGTTAAACTAGTATAACTAGAATCAGTTATACGATTATGACCAGTTATACGTAACTGAATCAGCTGTACATTCTTTAGTTGCATTTTTGCATTGGGTTGGTGAAGAATCTTAATTTCATAAATTATAATATTTTTTTGGTTATTTGGTAGAATTTTGCTTGTATAAGACTTGATTGAAATTGAATATGGTAACAATTGGGTGAAACGTGGCGTAAAACTGGTAGAACTATATTAGTTATACAAGTAAAACTGGTAGAACTACACTAGTTGTACAAGGAAAACTGGTAGAACTACACTAGTTATACACGTAAAACTGGTAGAACTACAGAAGTTAATTATTTTTTTTTTGTTTTAGCAGGGCATTATGAACAACAAAGTCGTGATATGGTTTAAATGCAACGACCATAATAGTTGTATATTGATGAAGCACGCGGTAGAGGATATCACTTTGTCGATGATTGAAGAATGTCTATATCAGAGGCTTGGTTTAGATGAAAGTAAGGTTAGATTACAGTTGATGTTCTACTGACCTACGGTCAGAGATGAGGTTGAAGTGAGTATCTGTGATGATGTGGATGTGTGTGGTTATCTAGCCTACATTGATGAATATAATCGTAGTACCGCAACATTGTTCGTGGATGTCATAACTAGATCGGAAGAACCAGAGGAAAGAATGTCGAGACAAGTGTCGATAGCAGTTCAAAGCTCTGTTGGTTGTAATGATGGTGAGGGAGAAGCAACTGCTATTATAGTATATTCTCCACCAGTTAGAGAGAATGAAATTGAGCCAGTCGATGGAAGTCTGGATATTAGTGTTGAGAGATCGGATATTGGTGATGTCTATGTAGAACGTCCACCCGCTGTAGAGAGTAGTCAGTTTGCAGAGGAATGGGAAGACGGCTGAGGTTTGAGTTTGCATCAAGAATTTAAAGATAAGAAAACATTGTAAGAAGTTGTGGATAGAGGATCATTTGCCAACAACTTTTGTTTTGCCATTAAAAGATCTGAACCAAGTCGGTTGTGGATTGTATGTAATAAAGAAGGCTGCAAATGGGGTGTACGAGCATCAAAGATTAAAAATATGGATATTTTTAGGATTATAAAGTACACAAAGATGCATACATGCTCTCAAACATGCCCAGACTTATATTTTGTTCTTTCTCATAATGAAGAAAAAAAAAGAAAAAAAAAACATTCTCATAATTTGCCAAAAAAAAACGATCTCATAATTTACCAAGTTTTAACGTATATGTTATATCTTTCTAAAGCGGCCACAAAGAAGACATAACATCTTCTTGTGAAACTTAATTCTTATAAGTAAGATAATTTATAATGAAACTTGATTCTTATAAGTAAAATATTCTTATAAGTAAGATATTCTTATAAGTAAGATATTCTTATAAGTAAGATAATTTATAATGATGTTAAGATGATTATATTTTGTTTATATAGTGATGAATGACTCTATATATAACTTAAAAATAAAATTAAAATAAGTTTTTTTAGACATAATTACATTCGTCCACCTTATTCCTTATAGTTTTAGTATGACTTTCTAAGTTAACATTGGTGTGACTCTCTAAGTTCTACGAATATATATTTATTATAGAATTTAAATACACAAAACACTTAGAGTCATTAGTTAATTGATTATTATTCACTGTACAACTAAAAAATAAATTTATAAGGTTATGTATAACTAAATGTTATGCAAAATCATCGAAAGTATAACTAGTAGTAATTTAGTATAACTGCCAACTAGTAGTATAACTAGGTCGAAAATTGATACTTTTTCGTTTGGCGCCCAGGTCTGAAAATTTTGTGGGGACACGTGCAGACCTAATTTTGTGGGTATATAAACAAAAAAAAAAGATTTTTCTCTCTCCTCCTCACTTTTTCCTCTCCTCTCTCGCCGCCTAAACCCGAAATCCTCTCATCTCATCTCTCTCATTTTCTCTCCTCTCTCAACCATTTCTCCTCTCATCTCTTGAAATCTTCTCTCATTTCTTTTCTACTAGATTATCTATCCTCTCCCCTCTCCAAATCTTCTATCATCTCTCTACTTCTTGTCCCATAGTAAGTTATCCTCTATTGTTAGGGTTTGTAGAAAAAAAATTCGGGATTAGATTTTAGATTCGTTTATTATGATTATGTTTTTCTTTTCTTTTAGGTCTTACATGGTGTCTTGGACCGAAGAGGACGACACCGACTACTCTGAGGAAGAAACCCGTGAGATGTTTAGGAGAATTGAATACAACATGGATAGTGAAGGGGGAATTCCTCATAAATGTCCCTGTGGTGAAGCTATCACCGTGGAAAATTCAAGTTATTTTAGTATAACTTGTATAACTAGTAGAACTGATGTTGTTTTAAGCATAATAATATTTAGCGTGATGTTAGACTTAATGATGTTGTAGACATATAAACATAAAATTTAACACTTAATGATGTTTGAAAATATAAACATAACACTAAATAAATTAAACTGAAAATGCAAAATGAGTTTCTAACTTAAATGAGTTGTACATTGCTTAACAGAAAATGCTAAATTAAGTTTTTAACTTATATGCCCGAACTGCGGGTGGTTCTCGAACCACGCCCTCTCCACATCACTCAGTGGAGGCTGCAACCCCTCGAAAAACTCCTTCTTCTGCTTCACATAGCAACGAGTGGAGATCTTGACCTTTTTGGTGTACTCCGTTGGATTGAAGTACATCCCGGTAGGGAGCTGGGCAGTCGGTCCTTCATCCTGAAACACACAAACATATTTTCAACAATCAACGCCACAGTATAACTACATAGTTGTACTAGTTTTACAAAAAATATAGTATAACTAGCTAGTTATACTAGTATTACGACACAGTATAACTTGCTAGTTCTACTAGTTTTACGAAAAATACAGTATAACTAGCAAGTTATACTAGTTATACGATACAGTATAACTTGCTAGTTCTACTAGTTTTACGAAAATACAGTATAACTAGCAAGTTATACTAGTAATACTTACCGTTCTGCCTTCGATGAATATGTCATCCATCGGTTCGTCTTCATTGTGTCCTCTCCCACTGCCTCCTGTGCTCGAACCTCCTCTTGTTCTGGCCATCACTGCAAGGCATTATACAAAACTTAATCAATTTATGTGTAGCCGACATATGTAGCTTATCTAATCCGAGACTTGTGATAGAGTAGCCGACATATGTGACTTCCTATCTCTACTTAAATTGTTGATTAATCAACAAGAACAACAGCATAGTGGATAATCGTTTTAAGCAATAATGAAATGGTTTACCTTAGTGAAATCGCGAAATTTGGTTGAGAAAAGTCGTTGAGTTTCAGTGAAATCAAAGGGAGATTCTGAGGAGATCAAATCGCGAAGTTGGGTTGAGATAATTTTCGAAGTTGTACGAAGTTGTACGAAGTTCGCCGAAGATCAAATTGGATTTCGAAATCCTGAGAGAAGATATAAGAGGGAGAGAAAGAGGGGAAATCAGGATTAGTGTGGGAGTTGATTTGGGGGAGTTCGCGAAAATTAGGGTTAGTGGGGGAGTTGATTTGGGTCGGGTTTTAGGGTTTGGGTCGGGTTGAGTCGGGTTTGGATAGGGTTTTAGGGTTTGGGTCGGATTTGGGCGATTGGGTCGGGTTTGGGTCGGGTTTGGGCGATTGGGTCGGGTAAAATTAATTTCGGTCCGGTTTAACTGATTTGGACCCGGTTTAATTGATTTTGCTCTGGTTTGTGCGATTTTCGCAGGGGTAAATTGGTCAATTTACAATTTTTTCAATTTTTTCTTTTTTTTAAATCCAGTCTATTTTTTGGCTGGGTTTTGAGATTTGTTTGTGAAGAAAAGGGTGTTCTCAGACAATAACTCGACAAACCATCACAAAACTCGAAAAAGCCGACGAATCTCAGAATCGAGATCCACTATTTCGCACGCTAAGAAGATGCAATCGCCTCTTCAAATCCAGCTGCCAGAGCAATTTCGGCCGATTACCTCGCCGGTATCGGATATTGGGAAAGTTATACCCGAAGACTCCAGTAAAACGACTCTTCTTAACGGTTCTTACCGTGAACCAGTACGCCGTCGAGTCTCCGGGAAGTTTCTAACGGATAGAGGAACTCGTCATGTTTGCCGGCAGCAATCATTCGGCCGTGATATTGGCCACGCGGCAGCTGAGACGTACCTTATAAGTGGACTTAGCTTCAAGCTTCTTCGATACCTCGGGTACTGATCTCGATTTTTTCCCAGTTTGGTTTTAAGTATATTGATGGTTAAGCTTAGGAACTATAGGTCTAAAGCTATGATTACGCATAGTGAATTCTTAAATGGTTGTACTCTTGTCGATATTAGCTAGCTTTGAGCATCTCGTTGTTGTTTTTGTTTTTGTCCCTGGCTCTTGGAAGATCACTCCATGTGCTATTGGACTATTCTTTATTTTGTTTGAAGTATATGATACACAGACATTTGTATTTAGTTCTTGTATCATAAAAACCTGAAAAATATGATATTACTGACTTTTCACTTTTATTTTCAGTTGAGAAAGAGTTATCTAATTGTTAATTATTGTTCAGGGTAGGCTATCGATGGATCACAAAATTACTTGCTCTTACGTGTAATGCTATGCTACTAATGCCTGACTTTCTTCAGGGTTTGATTTTCATTTTTGTCTTTGCTTACATATAAATTCAGAGAAAGGACTTTTCTATTATATAAAGATGCTATTTTTAATCTTTTAATTCCTCATACTTATGGTATCCTCATACCCGTTTGTATATATCTTCTTTAGTTGCATATATGTACTTTTTTTCATCACAAGTTCAGAGGAGTATAGTGTATGGAGATCAACCAAGAAAGAGGTTTGTGTGTAAACTGAGTAGAATTTATCTTCTCTTTTCACCTTGGACTAAAGTGGTACGTTGAATGCCTGCTTTTATCAAATCACCTATGTCTAAGACTGTTAATGTATTGCACATGTAAACTGTAATATGTAGGTTGATTATGTACTTACCAAGCAACAACGACGACTTGAAGCCAGTTGTGGTTTTTGTGACTGGTGGGGCTTGGATTATTGGGTAAGTACTAAAGTTACAATATTCTCGTTTGCATAAGCTTAAACTTCTGGATAACATCCGTCTCTTTTACAATTTATGTGTATGTACTGTGGTGTAGAGATAGTAAGATATATTTAGTGTGTCACTTATCGTGCGCAGTTATAGAACTTTCCTCTTACTGGTCGTTTGTTGATATTTTTGAGTTGAGAAAAAACTTGCTCTGTATTCTTATTCAACCAATTGAGTTCATGTTTGCTTCTCTTGTGCTGATATCTAGATACAAAGCTTGGGGCTCGTTCTTGGGAATGCAGCTAGCAGAAAGGGATATCATTGTAGCATGCCTCGACTACAGGTAATGAAAGTACACAATTCAAAAGTAGTATTCTTTTAAATAGTATAGCTCTGATTGAATACATTTGTTTTGTGATTTGAAGATTATTGGAAATCTAGATTTTCTTCATGCAATCCCTTTCGTTTGGCCTTAGAAACTTCCCTCATGGAACAATTAGTGATATGGTGATGGATGATTCTCAAGGCATCTCATTTGTCTGCAATAACATCTCTGCATTTGGAGGCGACTCAAACAGGTTTCAACTCATTGGCTTTGTCTTTTTCTTTTACCTGTGGTCTTCCAATTGGTCTCTCCAGTATTGATCTGCACCTACGTGATTGTCTCTATAGGATCTACTTGATGGGGCAATTAGCTGGTGTTCACATAGCCGTTTGTGCTCTATTAGAACAAGCTACAAAAGAATTAAAAGGAGAAAGCATCGCTTGGAAGGTTTCCCAGATTAAAGCTTATTTCAGATGATCTGGAGTGTACCTTCTATACTTGTTTCTATGTGCTTTTGTGGTAATACAATAATGTTAAGAACATCAAATAATTGATGTGCTTATCAATTTTTGAACTTCAAACAGATACAATCTATACAATTTGGTTGATCACTTCCATAAACGGGGCTTGTATCGCTCGATTTTCCTTAGGTAAACTCCCTGGTTAATCATGTCCTAAATGCAGTCTGATCAGTTATTTTATCTTTTAACTGTTTAACCCCAAATTGTAGCATAATGGAAGGAGAAGAATCGTTTGAAAATTTTTCTGCGGAAGTAAGATTAAAAGACCCAATTGTTGGAAAAGCTGCATCTCTATTGCCTCCTATCATACTTTACCACGGAACTTCAGATTATTCTATACCATGTGATGCAAGGTATTCTTTTACTAAAAACCACTCCCTTTTTGCAGCAAAACTTTTATAGAAGCTCTAAAAGCTGTTGGGGCCAAAGCTGAGCTTGTTTTGTACAGCGGAAAGACACATACTGACCTATTTCTTCAGGTAAGCCACATAACTATGCTACATTGTGTCACACACCCACAAACACTCGGCTCAGTAAGTGAGCATTTGTCTTTAGAATCCCTTAAGAGGCGGTAAAGATGAACTCTTTGATGACGTAGTCTCCGTGATACACGCGGAGGACAATGAAGCACTGGCAAAAGACTTATTGGCTCCTTCCAGAAAGCGTCTTCTCCCAGAATTGTTGCTAAACTCGCTCGCGAGGTTAGCCCTCTCTGACCGCCAAAATACGAAAAAGAATCTTGTTTACTTTGTTGATGCTAAGTTTCTTCCACCTTTGTTAGTATATCTGTGTTTTCATTCTCTATTATTCAATATGTTTCTTAGATATATAGATAGAAAATGGTTGAAGCTGAAAGCTATTTCCTTGTACTCTGAATCTTAATCAACAAGAGCGAAATAGTTTATCTTTTCCAACTTAGAGTGTCTATCCTATTGACCCGGTTCTTCACAGTTAGGTCCATGTTGATTTAAAGACATAGGCAAATATGATTACTTTCTCAAGTTTAAAATCTTTAATAAAGCTAAAACTGATAATATCGAGTTTTATCATATTCTCAAAAAGATGATAGAGATGTGACACACTATTCATGGACTTATGAATATGATGGTGATCATATGCAAATTGTATTTGTATAAACAGGCCATAGGTGATGATGATTTAACTAACCTTATTCACCTTTGGACCCCACCATTAGCCACATCTTGTGGCTCATATTGTTCCTAATCTTTAGGCTCTAAATGACTTGAACCGATTCCAGTCGGCTCCTAAGATCTACACCATTTCCCACGTCACCTTGACCGACCTCATGTAGGAAACAAACAAAGTTTTAGACACACCATATAATATCTCCAACATATAACCAAAGAAGATAGTAAGCATTAAATGAAGATAACAAATGGCTAAGACTTAAAGAGTCATCACTTTCTTAACAACGCTAAATAACCTGTGAAACCATAATCATGACATGACTCGAGGCCTTGCTTTGGTCAAGCCATAGAGCTACTAAAGTTTATACTTGCAGGCTAATGGTCAAGCCATAGAGCAACTAAAGTTTCCAGCAATACCAGAATTGTAGTAGATGGTACAAAAATAGTTAGAAGTTGCAACCTTGATGGTATGAATGGGTCCCATTTAGGAAGAGGTGTTTACTTTACACCACTTGGAGAAAGAGAGATAAGAGTAGCAATAACTATTGGTGTAGCTTTCTTCTCCATTGTTAAGAGATAGACGAAGACTTAATTAAGTTTTTCACTTTGTCCTGATGCTTCCAAAACTCAAGATGTAAGCATCTGTGAACTGGACCCCATACACAAACCCTTTTCGAAAACTCAGCCAGCCACAAGATGATCAAACAACTTTTCAAGGCCACAAACTTCTTGCCACGTCGCGGCCTTCTTAGTCCAGATTCTATCCTTCCATTCCACAACTGATATATCCTTCTTGCTCTCTGCCTTTAGCATACAATATCAAACTACTAAAACTGGTTTGATATGTTGAAAGAAGAGAGTAATTGGGCTCGAGCCTGTGATACATGCCGTTCAGCGGCCTGCATCGTGTTCTGCCGGGCTGATTCTGCTTACTTATGTACCAACTGTGATAATCAAGTTCATGCTGCCACTTGTGTTGCTTCTCGCCATGAACGTGTTCGAGTTTGTGAATCATGTGAGCGTGCCCCAGCTGCCTTTTTTTTGCAAGGCAGATGCTGCATCTCTATGCACAACCTGTGATTCAGAGATTCATACCGCAAACCCACTTGCTAGACGCCATCAACGAGTTCCTATTCTGCCTATTTCTGAAAACTCGTACTGTTATCATTCAAGTGATACAACAGTGACCAATCCAGAGAACAAGCTAATGGTAGGTCAACAAGAAGAGGATGAAGATGAGGCAGAAGCGGCTTCATGGTTGTTGCCTACTACAGGGAAAAATACTGGTAACAACAACAACAATATTCAGAACAATAAGTTCTCTATTGGTAATGAGTACCTGGACCTTGTTGATTACAGTTCTAGTATGGATAAGCAATTCACAGATCAATCTAATCGGTGTCAACAAGACTGCAACGTACCTCAGCTGAGCTATGGGGCAGACGGAGTTGTTCCACTTCAACTTGAAGAATCAAAGGGCCAAGTGGACCATGAACAACACAACTTTCAGTTTGGTTTCACCTATGGCTCCTCAGGAGCACATCGAAGTTCCAATGCTTCTCTAAGTCATATGGTAAGCTTTCATATATAATTTAGATTCTTTACAACGACCAGCATCTACTTTCATCATAGCCACTAATCCATTTATAAAATGACTACGAATGTCTTTTGTTTCTTTCATTAGGTACAAGTTTCATCAGTAGACCTTGGAGTTGTGCCAGAGTCAACAACGAGTGACACAACTGTACCACACCCAAGATCGCCCAAAGGGGTAACAGACCAACTACTTGAACCTCCAACACAGATGCTCAGTCCAGTGGACAGAGAGGGCCAGAGTCCTGAGATACAGAGAGAAGAAGAAGCTGAGGAAATTCGAAAAGACGATAAGATATGCTTCACGGAAAGCATATGCAGAGAAAAGACCACGTATCAAGGGCCGGTTTGCAAAGAGGAAAGAAGTTGATGCAGAGGCACACCAAGCTTTCTCCACAATGATTATGTTCGACACAGGATATGGAGTTGTTCCTTCATTCTGATGCTCCTATGACAAAACTAGATTGCATGCTTGTATGTTACGTCTAGTTTGTATGCCTACAAGTTATTACTATGGTCATGCATATACGTATTTACTTTTGTCTAACTAGTACGAGTTATTTAGATATATGCATTTTGAGTTACTATATGTTAAAAAACAAATTTTGCCCACTTGGTTGAAATCCTTATTTTCTGAAATGTTACCTCTTCAGTATTATTCCGATACTGATATTATACAAAGAGATATGCATTAAGTTTAGCTAGCTGTAACAAGAACAGTTCAGCGAAACTCACCTTGCCTAGGTTCAAAAAAAAAGTAATTATTTGATTCATTCCACATCACTTGATCACGTAGAAGTTAAATGATCTCATCACTTCTGCATAAGAAAAGATGTTACAACATATGATTTTTCTAATCACAATGCTACTAGGTTTGATTTTACTACATTAGTCTTGTTCTTATTTTGGTTACGGTTATAAATCTGCTATTTCACAATGTAGCTCTCTCTGATAACAAGATTCTGATAACCAAGTCCCATAGCAGTATATCACTCACAAGCAAGTAGTAGCAGGATATGTCAATGCTTATGTACCTATCACATACTCACTTTTCAGAAAATAAAAGTGACATTGCCACCTGGAAGGATAGCTTTCTCACTTACATGGTTAAGCTACTGAATTCTGTATACCAATCAAAAGATTCGTTTTAGCCATAAACTGAGTGAGTGTTAGTATTTTTTTATCAGATTTACCCACAAAGGTCTTGTACAATAGCCACAAGTGTCCACTGCAGCAAATTCTCAAATCACCAAACTATATATATAAATCAATGGTCTGGTTGGATCAAAGATATTCCCGATAGCATATTAATCATCATAAAGGAGGACTTGAAGTTGTAGAAGTTCTACTACATTTTGTTGTAGGAAGCTCTAACGAATTTAAGAACAAATTTAATGTTATAATTCAGTAAAGGATTCGAGATATCACGAGAAAGTGCATAAAAGTGATTACCTTTTGCCAAAGGTTATCGCAGTTTTTCTTCAGATAGTTTTCTCTCAGCCATAGAAAGTGGAGAATCCGCACAAAAATCACAATTGTAATCTTGATATGGTCCCTGGACTCTGGTTCTTTTCTCAATCTTTGCAGAAATTTAAGGCCTTTTTCCTTAGATCTACACGAAGGAATGTAATTTGCAGCCACACAAAACTGTTCAATAATGAAAACAAATAACAGATATAATCTTTCCTCGATCTTTAGAATTGAGAAACATGCAATAGATCAAAAAAGCATCTTCCTTACCATAATCTTGATGGAACTTTCATCTTATGTTGACGCCTACACAAGTGAGAGAAGTTCCAAATTGCTACATCAATAAACTCACAGATTTCAAAGAACAATATACAAGCGAGAAAGGCCAATACACAGTTACTCTATCATAAACTTGAACCACATTTAATCTCCAAGAAAAATTATCATCGATGCCTCAAACTTAATCAGTTTCTGCAATGGTTTACATATCAAACTCTGGCTACATAAAGATCTCCAAATATGTTTAGAGTTCAATGATCATGAAACCATTTCATAACAATTCTCCATGCTGAAATTCCTCATAAAACCAGGAAATAACAAGACCTTAAAAGTTAAGTTCCAATTACCAAGAAAATAAAAACTGTTCAAATTATAAAATCTTGCCTTATTAGAAAGAGAAGTGTGGTGTAAGAAGAAATGAAAGAGGGTAAGATGCGAAAGGTGTATCCTAGGACCAGCCTTTTATACAAATTAACTCACTTTTGTCATAGTGCTGAAAGAAGCCACAAGTGTTTCCTAAAACCTCCTTGTTTCTGGACCACAAAATGTGTATCATACACCCACTAAACCTAAAAGCATCAATGGAGCTAGTTCTCGAGCCTAGACAGTACCATATTCTGCAGCTTCCACACTCATGAGTCCTGTCTTGTTACTTTGATGGTGATCAAGTGCAAATATGTATGTAAATCATAAAGACATGTATGAACTCCCAAAGGCCTTTCAACTTCTGGATCAGATAAGTTCTATTAATTTGACCCGAGACTTATTGGTAGATACCCTTCAATAGGTTGTAACTCTTAGCATTTGTTAATGGCTCTGAGACTCGAAGCCTTACTTGAAGATATACCTGGACAATTATCAGAAGGTATCAAGATGAATATTCAACTACGTAAACTTTGTGTGAAACCATATGAAAATAGTAACTGATCATCCAAAAAATAGTAACAATGTGTCTGCAACCACTTGGCTTTCAGGACCACTTTCTCTAGAGAATCTGTATGGCAAGTGGCAAAACCTAAGCAACTTTACACTTTACAGTTTTGCACTTTAACTTTACAAACATAAGCCATTCCAAAAGCTCAGCCAGCCGCAAGACGATCCCTAGGACCAGCTTTTTATACAAATAAACTCACTTTTCAGATGTGGAGGCATAGTGCTTAAGGAAGCCAAATGAATTTTGGCCACAAGTCTGTCCTTACATCTCCTTGTTTTTGGACCACAACATGTATATCATACACCCACTAAACCAAAAAGCGTCACTGGAGCTAGTGCTCGAGCCTAGAGAGTATCATATTTTGTAGCTTCCACACTCATGAATCATCTCTTGTTACTTTGATAGTGTGCAAATCTCTATGTTAATAATACAGATATGCAATATAAGAACTTCCCCCCAAATGCCTTTCAACTTGTATATCAGATTAAATACTAATAGTTTAAGTCGAGTTGGTGGATATCGATAGGTAGTAAACTATTAGTAGTTGGCGATTGTCTTTGAGACGCAAAGCCTTACTCGAAGATATACCTGGATAGTTATCACTTATGGATATTCAACTACGAAAACATTGTGTGAAGACAGAGAGATAAAACATCTACCTTTTCACTTTTAAAAATCCATATGAAAATAGTAACTACTGATCCGAAAAAAATAGTAACATTGTATCTGCAACATCATGGCATTATTCGGGCCACTGCCTCTAGAGAATATCAGTATGGCAAGTGGAAACACCTAAGCAACTTGTGAACGGGACCTACTGAAGAAGTGGCAACACTTTGCACTTTACACTTTACCCTTTATACGTCACAAACATACGCCATCCCGAAGCTCAGCTAGCCGCAAGATGATCCAATAACACTGATGGGCCACTAACTCAGTGCCACGTATAGGCACTCAGGATTCGATCTCTCCTCTGCTTACTCTCGTAACAGATATAAGATTTATTAGCCCCTTCTTGCAAAGACAATCTCCCACACCATCAAACTTACTACATCTGACAATTATTATGTTAAAACAAGAGAGTAATGACTTTTGCAGTGGGGAGAACAACAGGGCAAGATCCTGTGAGACATGCCGGTCAACCGCCTGCACCGTGTACTGCTATGCTGACTCTGCCTACTTGTGCACGAGCTGTGATGTTCAGGTTCACTCTGCCAATCGCGTAGCTTCCCGCCATAAACGGGTTCGGGTCTGTGAGTCGTGTGAGCGTGAACCGGCTGCTTTTTTGTGTGAGGCAGATGATGCATCACTATGCACAGCCTGTGATTCAGAGGTTCATTCTGCAAACCCACTTGCTAGACGCCATCAGAGAGTTCCAGTTCTACCAATCTCTGGAAACTTTTACAAATCCATGGCCACTCACCACCAAAGCGAGACAACAAAGACCGAAGCAGAGAACAAACTGGTGGTGGATCAAGAGGGTGGTGAAGAAGGTAATGAGGATGCCAGAGAGGTGGCTTCATGGTTGTTCCCTAACTCAAACAAAAATAGTGGCAATCACAGTAACAATAACCAGAATAGTGGGTTATTGTTTAGTGATGAATATCTAGAAGTTGAGGATTACAACTCGATCATGGACTACAAAAAATTCACAGGTCAATACAATCAACAGCAACAAGACTGTGGTGTACCACAGACAAGCTACGGGGGAGATAGAGTTGTTCCACTTCAACTTGAAGACTCGAAGGGCCACTTGCGCCACAACCAACATAATTTTCAAACTGATATCACATATGGCTCCTCAGGAAGTCACCACAGCCACAGTGGTTTCTTAAACCATAACGTAAGGCTTTAGTATATTTGTTACCCTTCAATTCAGCTGCTTTCTTAATCGAACGCACAAATCCAAGATTAACTGCCAACAGCTGATGATCTTTTTCAGTATATCAAAATGTCACCAAGAGTCTGTTATAAAAATTATGCTTCCTTATGCATCGACCCTCCTTGGTCCTCCTTAGTCCTCCTTATCAAGGTGATTGAGAATGTCAATGTTTCTGTCATTAGGCATACATTTCATCCCTGGAAACCGGAGTTGTGCCAGATTCAACAACACGTGACACAACAGCTTCACACCCAAGAACGCACAAAGGGATGACGATAGATCAACTACCTGACCCCCCAAATCAGATGATAACCCAACTCAGTCCAATGGACAGAGAAGCCAGGGTTTTGAGATACAAAGAGAAGAGGAAGACAAGGAAATTTGAGAAGACAATAAGGTATACTTCAAGGAAGGCATATGCAGAGAGAAGACCGCGGGTCAATGGCCGGTTTGCGAAGAGACGAGAAAGCGAAGCTGAGGACCAAGGGTTCAGCACTATGCCAATCTACGACACAGGATATGGCATTGTTCCTTCATTCTGATACTTGTATGGCAAAAATAAAGACTAGATTGTAAGCCATAAATTATTTTTAGTTTGAGATTCTGTAAGGTTTGGTGAAATTCTTAGCTTCAAGGATTATTACCACACCAACTAGTAGTCTTTTTTCTCTGCAGTAGTTAAACAAAACCTGTCTGTTTGGTACAAATCCCCATTTGTGAAATATACCTTCTAGAACACTGTGTTAAATCAAGAAGTGTAAATACGGGTTCCTACTTTCGAACTCCTACGAGAGACGCCAAGGTTCAAAGCCAATAACCTGCAGATGACCTCAACATGTGCAAGCTAAGTCAGTCCTGTTATGCAGTCCCAACACAGTCATTTTCAGCATCATACTCGGACACATGGGAGTATGTTAGGAGAATACCTGAGTGAATCATGTTGTAAGTGATTCCATCTAAGCATAAAGTTTTATAGTATATATCACTCACAACAAGTACTAAGAATACATAAATGACTACGGCTATGGACCATTCGCATAAACATAAATACTTACTTTTCTTATCTTTAAGAATAAAAAGCTATACTTGCTCACTTTCCAAGGTATATGCTAATTAAAGCATGACAAGTGACAGCGGAAAGAATAATAAGAACTGACACTCTAACTAAGGATTCCCTTTCTGCCATCTGCAAAAAACCATAGAGCTAAACTTATCTACGATTCACAATTTCATGATTAAGCTGCAGAGGTCTTCAAGTACCATACAAAAATCATTGCAATCAAAAGATGCCTTCATGTTATCAGCCAAAGATCTGAGAGTGGTGTTAACTTTCCTTACCAAACTATTTAGAAGAAATCTTATAATAGTTCTCTATGATGTATATCAGAACTTTTTACTAAACTAAGGAATAGAAACCATTAGCAATATGTGTTCTCTGCTCAGAGAACTTTAAGAAGAACTAACAACCAAGTGTATAAAGTGTTAATATCAAGTACTGGATTCGAGACTTCACGTGAAAAGCGCATAAAGTGACAAAAGGTTTCTACGCTTTTGCACTTTGTACAGAAACCTAAGGTAGTTCATATCATTACTCACAGCTATAAAAATAGAAAACTAGCCCCAAACTTACAAATCACAAGCTTCGCATGGTCCCTGGGCCATAATAGATTCTCACTCTTTTTGCTCGAAAAAAAAAGATAAATTCTACTCAATCTAGTAGAAAAAAAAGTCTGCAACTGCAGCATAGTTGATACTAATTAAAACAGCATACTGTGCTTTATCAGATTCTTATCTTCCTTCAGTGACCTTATATTGAAAATAGCATTTTCCTTCACATAATCCATTGTGGCATGTATGAGGAGTTCCTAACGACCATTGCCCAAAAATCAAATCTACAGATCGTCAAAGAAGAAGAAGAAGCAAAGACTTGTATTTTGAAACCACAAAGACAAAAGACCAAAACAGAACAAGAAGCTCAGCTGTATCTGAATACTTTTTGGACACCATTAAACCTATGATCATCTCTATCCTTCCAAGAACAGTCAAAGACAACTATAAACCCTAACAGTCATACAAATCTCAATCAAACATTTACACAAAGTGATCAAGTTGGCCAATAGATTTTGGATGAATAAACCAAGTTTCAACCCGTCACAACAGATTTGAGATGCTTTTTTGGATTAATTCTATGAGAAAAAAGCGAACTTGATGCGTCCATCGACCAGTTAGATTGAATGTGGACGTAGGGCTTGAGTCACATTTGAATTATGAACTTCAACAGATTGAATTCACAATTTGCTGATTTATCAAATCCAGAATGATCCCAGATTACTTTTGACAAATTAAGACTAAGGGTTATACCAAAAACACCACGAATCTGGGATTGTGAATAAAAACCCCTTGAATTTGGAGACGGCGATAATCAAAATTCGAATTTCTCACGGCTACTCAAGACAATGATAACGCGCCTCGTTATGTCTGATATTTGATGGGCCAAATGGTAAGGCCCGCGTATTTGGCCCAGTTAGTCTTACCAAGCATTATAGTACATACTCTAAGAAATATTATATAAATTATTCATTAGATATTTTACACATTTGTTTATTACTATATATTACAACTATGTACTAATTTACTATTTACTGTATCTTACCGCCACATTTTATTTGACTCTTATTTATTTTTTATTATGTTAACACTTATAACACTTATATTTATTCTATTAACATAATAAATTAATTGCATCCGGTTCAACATCAAAAATATAATATCTCGATAATAAAAAAATACATAATTAAATAATCTATTCGTGAGTTGATTCTATACATATAAGAATATTAAAATTATTCAATCCTTTTAAAAAATTATAACACAAACGTACTAGGTAAGAAAGAGTATACATCATTTTCTTTAATATAATGTTTGTGAGGCTGTTGCGTTGCGAGGGATATTATTATAAATAATATTTAAATTAATTAAATTAAAATATGAAATTAAATTAGTTATGAAATTAAAAGTTAAAAATGTAATATAAAAATACATAAACCTAAATACTTTTGGTATTCTCTGTATGTATCTCAGAAGCCAGATCTAGGTTCCTTAGAGTCAATTTTTGGAATTAATTTTTATATCTTCTCCGCCAAGTAGAAGAAAATCTTATCATATTTGGAAATATTTTTGTTTAGAGACTTGATCAACTAATTTTGATGATCTATTTCATGTTTCTGACGATCTATCATCTTCATAAGATATGGAGATTGAGATTAAGATCCAACCGCTACATAGAACATACATATATCATAGTTCCAACTGAGTGAAACTGACTCCAAAAATTCTTTCTTTTTTACGGAAAATGACTTAATAAGAAATGATATTTGTATATGAGTATAATTAAGATATTGAGTACTGTGTGCACTCTTACTGTCTCCAAAAAAACTCCCAATTCCACAATGAAGCGTGTGTTTTAAGGCACTTAACGTTGAAGGAGTAGAAACATTTTTGTTCCATAAATTCATCATTAACCTTTAAAGACAAATGTCAACTACGCATCCTCCAACCTAAAAGGTCTCCTTTCAGGATCGTTGCCTATGTCAGGGCAAAATTGTAAACACCTAATGTCCGAAAAGAAAAGTGAAGGCTCACAGCCTGACGCAATGGATATATCAATTTTCTTTGTATTCTTTCTTTAAAAATATTCTTTAACAATTACTTCAATAAGATTCCATAATTCATAAATTTTGATTGGAAAAACACTAGATGTCGAACTTAACCACTTGACTTTTTTTTCATAATACGATAACCACTTTATCAAATGCCATTTTATTTTGTTTTCTCTTTGTTTATGTAAAGATATGAATATGCTCTTCTTTCCTACTTTAGGTAGAAAATAATATTTTTTGGTTTACAACATTACTATTAGATAACATTTATTATCACCTTCAAATAAAAAGCAAAATATTCATGATTTAATTATCTTATTTCTGCTTACACAAATAAAGCAGAAAGAGATTTGACAAATAGCAAAAAATAGAAAGAAAAAAACCAAGAATGAGTATAACCGTGGAGTAGCTCATTCACCGGGTTTTCTAAATGAGTCTAAATGAAAAGTGATCGAAGGCGAGAGCAGAGTTTACGACATCTCTCCCTGAATCTTTTAGCACTAGATCACCATTACTTGGTTATCTTTAGTACGTAATACAACTGTTAAGAAGTGATAGGAAAGAAAGAAAATAGATAGATCAGAGGCAGATACTTATGATGGATGATGAGTTCTTCGGTCGTCTGTAATAGAAGAGAAGTCTTGATCCAATTCATCCATGGAAGAATAAGAATATTTCTCATTGATTCCGCCTCCAAGTTTCTTCATAGATGTGATAACTTGACGAAGCTCCAAATTTTCCTCTTTAAGAGTCAAGTTCTCTTGAAGAACATGATCGTTTTGGTCAGAGACTTGGTTAAGCTTATCTAAAAGCTGATGGTTCTCGCTTCGAAGCCAAGCAACTTGTGAGAGAAGCTCATCTAAGTGTCTTTGCTTTCTCATCCTTGACCTTCTTGCTGACTCTCTGTTAGATACCATACGTCTTTGCTTTCTCTCGTTAATGACGAAGTTCCCTTCAGTTGCTTCATCAGAAGTTGTAGCTGAGTTGATACTTGTCGGAGATGGTAGATTAAGTTCTTGAACTTGATGAGGGTAAGGAACTAGATTGAGATTGTTGAGGTTTAAGTTGTTGTAGTTGTGGAAGTAGTCTTGTTGTTGTTGTATGTTGTTAAGACTTGAGCTATTATAATTTGGCTGCATGTTCATTTCTCTTTCTCTCTCGTTTGATATCAAAGGAGCTAGGTGAGTTCATAGTGAAGATAGGATGAGAAGAAGTGTGTATATATAAGAGAATGGCATTCAAGTGGACCATACCTTTTTGCAAATTGGTGGCTTTCGTGACACATGCGTAAGCGTTTGCTTTTAAAATAATTTGTAATATGTTTTTTAGATGACCCATTGGCATAATGGCATGTTTTCTTTGTTCTTTTACTAATATTTCATGTTAAAGAGTTTTAGTCTAATTTTTCAAACTTTCGCGCTGCCAAGTAAAAGATACAATGGTGATAGAATGTTTGTTTTTATTGCTGTAGAAATCCATTTTTACCATAGATATACATGTTGAATTGGAGACATGTTTTTATCAAGTAATTAAATGTTAATTTTACCGTTAATTTTAGTTATAGATTGGATATTAACGATAAAAAAATATGTGTTCAACGCTTAACGCACTAAATGAGACTAGGGAAGGCATGCCTTAGTTAGTGGCTTGCATGCATGATATATCATATACATGTTTTCCTGCTTAAGTTATACATGGATCTTAATTATATAAGATAATGATTTCAGGAGCTAAATCATCATATGATTAGTATAATAACCAAGTAGTGGCATCCGGTGGATGTGAGTTTAAAGGAGAGGTCGGCATGGCCATCAAAGTGGCATATAAAACTCATGATGTTCATGCATGATTGAAGTAGTATATAATGACCATGCATTATGATGATTATGATACATGAGCACTTGTGTACCATACACATAAATATTGTGGATAAACCCAAGTTTTTTATCAAGTGCTCACATCAGAGAGAAAGTTTGTAGTTTTAATTAGTTGTGGGGTTTCAAAATTATTTTAGTTCGGAAACAATACTTTTGTTAGCCAATATGTAAAGTGGCAATGATGCCAAATAAGTCAATTTATAAAGTATATATGTATCTTCTTTAATTTATTCTAAAATATATACAAACTTACGCACCAATTCCTCTTACCTTTAATTATTTTTCTAGGAAAAAATCAGAAGATTATCTTTGGACCCTTTAAGATTTGCTTCTCTTCTTTAGTTAAAATCTATAATTATATTATTTTCTACATAGATTTCAAGAGATAGTAGATCAAAATATATTAAAAAATGTATGGTATTCTTCTATAGTATATATCACATGCACAAACAAAAAGCAACTCTAAAACCTAACTAATTAAAGACTTGATATGGAAATAAAATTAGCATTTTATTTTTATTATAACATAATGTGAAATGGCCATATATTATTCTTATTCAATTAAAATCATTCATGGTGAGTGGTCATAAATAGAATCACAATATAAATATTCTAAGTCATGACGAATGTGAATCAAGTAATATAGAGAAGACCATGTTATAATTTCAATCTTCTTGTAACAGATACATATATGGTCGTAGACTAAAATTGAGAAAGACTAAACGAAACAAAGTCCTTATTTGCTTTGATGTGTTAGGCAGGCTTGGGTTGTCGTTTAGTGAATATGTTCATAAGAAATTAGGCTATATAGAGCAAAGCCTATACTACGTTTAGAGGAGTTTATGACTCATCAACCCACTTAACCACACACTTGCATACGAACTCATTTAACTAACTAACAAGTTGTGTTAATTCGACAATTGGTATCCTTTTAACTATCTCAAAATTTTTATAATACCAACATCAATTTTTATTTTTTTAAATGGATTATCAGTTCTTAGTTAACTTAATTATATACACGATGAATAGTTGTATTTATTAGGAAAACACATATAACAATTGGAGAATTGAAGAACTCTTTGGTCCCCTCTTTTCTTTTCTTTTCTGCCACTATTCTATATTTCTAATAAATAAAACCAAAAATTTAGGAGGGTGCATACATTGGCTTTAGTATAAATCGATTTATAAGAAAAAGTAACGTTAATTAAATATGTGCATATTGATGATAATATTGGTCATCTTTACGTAGACTTTTTGAGTGACGTTGATTGGAAATTATTCAATAATGAAGCTTTTTTCCCTTCAAAAAACTAATTTCGGGCTTAATTAATTTGTTTGGTGATGCAATATATCTCATTGAAGATGTCTAGTATATAAATATAAATTTTTTATTAAGACCGTATATTCATTAGGGTGTAATAAGTTGATACCATAAAAATTTCAGTTAATGAATAAAAAGTGGTTTTTAATTTAGGCAAATATTCATCAATATAGGTACTGATAATATAAAGAAAAGAGTGTGACTGTGTTGGTCAAAGAAAAGGCAAATACACACAACATCAAAGTCACATCATTGAGACAAAGCCTATATATCTTCTTTATTTCACTCTCATGTCCTTTGCACTGTTTGTTCTTCTTCCACAGCCTCAAGCTTTTTTTTTCTTATTTATCCTTTTTTGCTTTTTTCCAACTTGCTTTTTTTAGTGTTTCCATTATCTGATTTTCTTTTAATAATAATTTTAAAAAAATTGAATCATAAAACTTAAAAAAAATAAAAAAAATTGCAAATGGCTCTTAGCCTAGTGGTAAATCCACATAAGACAGCTCATTTGCATAACCCGGGTGCCGTTGACAAAAAAAAAGTTTATTTTTTAAAGTTTCATTGTTTTCCTCCAATCAGTAATCTCGCTATAATGCCCTACCTTTATTTTACAATTTTTTACGAAATTATTCTCTTAGATGTATGTGAAGGGAATTGTCGTGTATATCAACTTGACCGTGGGAGTTACAACTTTTCTCTCTCGGGCCCAGTTCTCTAAGTAGTTTCTACTTTACCGTTTATTTCCTAAGAAGTTTTTTTTTTCTTGTTTTGAATCTACAACTAGTTCATAGCCAAAAGAAGAAACTTTCCGCCGGAATGTCTCAACTCTCCCACCATTGGAATCCTGGGGTGATGAAGATTACAAATCTGTAATTGTAGTAACAATCTCGGCCATATATTTAGAGTACTGAGAATGAATCTCGCAAGGTGCTTCTATGATTCAGTGAACTCTTAACAATCTATCCCACCAAATTGTGTGGTGAACCTCCCTACTTTGCTAAAGCGAGTAGTGTTAACTGATTTTCATGTCAAAACCTGTAGGCTTTAAACCAGGGTGACGAGGGATCTTTCTTAAACAACAATTCTTCAACATGGCAAAAAGACTAACTTATGCAGAGAAAGAGAAGAATGTTGTTGTTGAGGAAGAGAAGGAAGAAATCCATTGTGTAAAAATTCCAACCTTTGACAATTTGGACTTGAAGAAGAAGCATGTTTTGATCCTCATAGACAGAGCAACGAACAACAAACAACAGAGAGTGTGGTCCATAATCTCGTTCCTGTCGAATATATGGAATACATATACAAGAGCTTGAGGGTCAGACTTGGGTCAAGGAATTTTCCAGTTTCAGTTCGCAAATGAAAAGGATATGATCAATGTCCTGAAAAACAGACCTTACCATATTGGTAAGTGGATGGTAATTCTGCAAAAGTGGGAAGACTCAACGGACCCAAATTCCCTGCACTTATTCCATTCTGGATGAGAATCCAAGGTTTACCTGTACATACGTGGAGCAATGAAACTCTAACAAGTATAGGTAAGAGTTTAGGAACCTTGGAGCAAGTGGATATTTCACCAACAAAAGCCAGAATAAGAGTACAACTCAATGGTCTAAAACCCCTCATCATGAAGACCATTGTAGAATTTGCAAATGGAGCTGAAGTCACAGTCCAACTGGTTTATGAGAGGCTAGGAAACCACCGCTACCACTCTAAGAGGTTGGACCATGATATTAAGAACTGAAACTTTGGATATAAACCTCCTGAAGAAGAAAGGAAATTGATTCATAATCATTCCAACAACACAAGTTTGGATATGATGAGTGGAGAACTACAAGCCCACAATCAAGCAAAGGAATGGCCAGATAGAGGCAAGAAGAGACCGTGACTACAACACCACTTCAATGTCTCTTAACTTGAAAGCAGAGAAAAGATGAGCATATATCTAGAAAGTCGTACTCAGTTAAATCCCTCCCAAACAGACAAGTTCAAAACACAAAGTTGGTGTGGCAAAAAGTACAACAGAAGTGTGATGCACTCAAAAGGAGAAAAAGAGACAGGAATTGTGGCTGTTAGCCCAAATGAATCTCTGCAGCACTAAAGAAAATTGCTATTAGTCCTTCCTTCTTTAGAGGTGCTATCACACGGAAAAGGAAAAGACTTGCAGCTAAACCATCTCCAAAAAGGAAGGTTACAAGTGATAAAAGGAGAAGTACTAATGTGACTTGACAGAACTCTTTGTATCCAAGCTTACGGCCAATGATCTTGGGCCCTTATACAGCAGACTCCTCAAAAGACCCATCTGTTTCAATCCCAAAATTCAACCAAATACCTGCACTGGAGAGAAAGAAGCTGGATTTTCAGAATCCAGCGGGTCATCTTCCTTAAAGATGGTTGGCTGGAACTGTCAAAGTTTGGAAAATCCCTTGACAATTCGTCGCCTGAAGAGCATCATTTCAAATATAAGCCAGGCTTAATTTTCCTAATGGAAACGAAAAAATACCGACATCAAGGTAATTCAAATGATGTCTATCCTGAATTTTAAATACCAAGAAGTAGTGGCACCTCAAGGTAATGGAGGAGGAGGGTCAGACAAATTAAATCTCAAAGTACAATCAGCTTCAAAGGACTAGACGTTCATATCAATCTGGAAGGAAAGGATTTCGTTATCACTTTCATCTATGGGAACCTTAATAGAGGAAAAAAAAACAGTTATGGGAAGAGTTAACGGTTTTAGCAGAGACTAGATCGGCGCCCTGGTTGGTAATGGGAGACTTTAACGATATATTATCAAATGATCAAAAGAAGGGTGGCACGTTGAGAGTTCGTTTATGGATTTTAGATCTTTCGTCTCAGAAACGGTTTATTTGACCTTCAATATACTGGCGACTCATTATCATGGAGAGGAAATAAACATAACTACACAGTAAGGTGTCGAGTCTTGAGAACATTACCGAAACTTGAGAACAATTACTTCTTCTACTCAAACATCGAGTCTCTTGCCAAACCGCTGCTACGTTGCCTTTGTAATCTCTTGTTCCTTTCGTGCTCAAGGTTGTCATCAGTTGGTTAATAGACCATAGAATCTGTTACTACTTTTAGATTTATGATAATCTTGTTTTGTATCCCAAATAATGTGGAACAACCTTGTAACAATTTTGGTTATTTATAACCTTCGACAATGTTGAATAAGATTAGCTCGCTTCTGATTTCTCAAATCTTCTCTTCTTCCTGTGTCTCTTGTTTTGTTTTGTTCTGTCTCATCTCTATGGCTGCCTTTGGTGTTACAAACATCAAAACGCACATCCCTCTCATCCTAGATCTCGATGATCACAATTATGACGCTTGTCATGAATTGTTCTTAACTCACTGCCTCACGTTTGATGTCCTTGGTCACCTCCACGACACTCTTCTTCCTACTAATGATGCTGATGTTGCTTGGAACAAACGAGATGGTCTCGTGAAGCTATATATCTACGACACGCTTGCTCCGCAGCTGTTCCGCTCATCCTTCCAGACAGGTGGTACGGCGCGTGACATATAGCTTCGAATCGAAAATCAATTTCGAAACAACAAGGAAGCTCGAGCCATTCAGCTCGACAATGAGCTTCGAACACAATAAATTGGAGATCGATAAGTCCAATAATACTGTCAAAAGATCAAATCTCTAGCTGATCTTCTCACCAATGTCGATGCTCCGGTTAATGAAATAACGGTTGTGATGTATTTGCTCAACGGTCTAAATGAAAAATTTGATAACATTATAAATGTAATCAAACATAAAGACCCGTTTCCAACCTTTGTTGTTGCCAAATCGATGCTGGAGATAGAAGAATCTCGTATCAAAAAATCTCACCGCTCTACCACCACACATAGTGATCACTCTTCCTCCACAACAGCACTCACCGTGGCTGCGTCTTCATCAACAACCCCTTCAACACATCTTCACGATCAACAGCCGCGACAATACAACCAGAACAACCGTGGAAGAGGACGTAACAATCGCAGAGGAGGCGGCGGACGAGCATACAAATATCAACCTAATTACAATTGGGCTCCTCCACCTTATTGGGCTGCTCCACCACCATCATGGTCCGGTCCAGCACCACCATGGTCCAACTACTATGGAAACTGGGCCCCTTATTCTCACAGCCCATATAGACCTCCGAGTCATCTTCCTCAAGAACGCCAAATCCAGCAAGCTCACCTCACTGAAATTCAGCCAAGCAACGATACAACAGCAACATTACCGGATCCACATTGGATAATGGATTCAGGAGCCACGGCACATCTCTCCTCCACAGCAGGTACACTCCTCTCTAATCTTAATCATAAAATCAAACATTTTGTTATCGTTGGCAATGGTTCCAAAATTCCAGTTTCATGTGTCGGCTCAACCTCCAACTAAACACAAACTCGACCACTAAAACTGAATTCCGTTTTGGTAACACCCCAAATTGTCAAAAATTTAATATTTGTTCGTAAATTTACAACAGATAATTGGTGTAGTGTTGAATTTGACCCCTTTTGATTTTCTGTGAAGGATCTTCAAACCCGGACAGTTCTTCTCCGATGTAACAGCTCCGGGAATCTTTACTCACTTCCAGCCACTCTCAATAAAACCGCCACAAAAATCCACCGCTCTATTGGCCTCCACTCCAACACTTTGGCACAAAAGACTCCGCCACACAAATCCCTCAGTTTTTCGTTCAATTTTTTTCAATAATTCGAGTTTATGTAATAAAGACAAGATATCAAACACATGTGAGTCTTGTCAGTTGGGTAAACAAATAAAATTACCATTTTTTGCTTCTCAAAATCAGTGTTCAAAACCATTCAAAATTGTCCACTCCGATGTTTGGTCATCGCAAATACCAAGCATTAGTGGCATTCGATACTATGTTTTATTCTTAGATGATTACACACATTATCTATGGATCTATCCTCTCAGAAGAAAAAGCGAAGTGTTTTCAAAATTCTTGCACTTCACTGCTCTTATTCAAACACAATATAAGGGTGAAATTCAACAATTTCAATGTGACAATGGCGGAGAATATAAAAACCGACAATTTCCTGATTATTTTGATAAACATGGGATCAAGGTTCGGTTCTCTTGCCCACATACATCACAAAAAACTGGCAAGTCTGAAAGAATGATAAAAACTTTGAATAATGCCATTCGAACACTCCTCTTTCAAGCCCACCTTTCACCTTCCTATTGGGTTGAAGCCCTTCATGTTGCAGCTCATGTTTTGAACATAATTTCCTCCACCGCCATTCAAAACCAAATACCCTACACCAAGCTCCATCAAAAATAGCCGAATTATGAACATTCACGTGTATTTGTCTGTTTATGCTTCCCAAATATAAACCATTCTAATCTTCATAAACTTTCACCTAGAACAACACCATGCTTGTGTCTAGGCTACCATCACACCATAAGGGATATCGATGCTTAGATCTAAAAACCAACAAAATCTTTCTGTCCCGTCATGTTCACTTTGACGAAGACAAGTTCCCAGCAGCTGAACCAAGCACACAAAAGGTTTCAGCTTATACATTCCTTGACCAAAACACTGAACCATCACCAGTCTTTAAAGAGCTTTTGCAAACGCCTATACCACAAACCAACCCGTCAGTAACAAAAGATGTTGTTGACACAAACCAACCCGAGCCTATCCCGACACTTCCTTGTCACTCTATGACAACACGCTCCAAATCAGGAGTGTATAAACCGAAACAAATAGTGTCTTTACTAACCGTGACACCATCACCACTTCCTAGAGGTCACAACCACGCCTTAAATGATCCAAATTGGAACCAGTCAATGATTGATGAATATGATTCTATGATTAAGACTAAGACTTGGAGTCTAGTACCTAGACCTCCCAGTGTCAATATTGTCCGATCTATGTGGCTTTTCAGGCACAAATATGATGCAGATGGAGCACTTACAAGACACAAAGCAAGGCTGGTGGCAAATGGAAAATCACAGGAGTTAGACATCGATTATACAGAGACATTCAGTCCCTTTGTCAAGCCGGCTACGATACGAACAGTACTAACCATAGCTCTAGCTATGAGCTGGCCGATCCATTAGTTAGACGTCAAAAACGCTTTTTTACAAGGTGGCCTCGTTGAAACAGTCTTCATGCATCAGCCTCCTGGATTTGTCGACAAGAACAATCCCAATCATGTTTGCAAGCTACACAAGGTGATATACGGCTTAAAACAAGCACCAAGGGCCTGGAATGCCAGATTTGCAAAGTTCCTCATAAGTATCGGGTTCGTGGCAGCAGGGCAGACACATCACTCTTTATATTCAGCTAAGGATCAACGTTGGCATACATTCTCCTCTACGTGGACGACATAATCTTGACAGCATCAACAACCAGTCTTCACAACCGCATTATACTGCAGCTCAAAAACGAATTCCCAATGACCGACATGGGAAAACTGAGTCACTTCCTTGGTATGAAAGCAGAGTTCAATGAAGCTGGATTGTTTTTGAGCCAAGTCGTGTATGCCCAGAACATACTTGAACGAGCAGGCATGACCAACTTCAAACCTTGTGCCACACCGGTTGACCTTAAATCCAAACTATCTTCAGCATCAGGCGAACAAATATCTGATCCAACGTCATACCGAAGCATCGCAAGAGCACTACAATACTTAACCTTCACACGGCCAGACATAGCATATGCAGTTCATTAAGTATGCTTGTATATGCATAATCCTCGGACGCCACATCAAACTGCATTAAAGAGAATACTTTGTTACGTGCAAGGAACAAAAGAGTACGGTCTTCAACTGCAGAAAGGTGAAATAAAGAATCTAACTGCATACTCAGACGCAAATTGGGGAGACTGTCCAGACAGACGTCGATCAACCTCCAGATATTGTGTATATCTCGGCTTAAACCTTGTATCATGGTCAGCAAAGCGACAACGCACGGTCTCAAGATCCAGCTCTGAAGCAGAATATAAAGGAGTGGCAAATGCGGTTGCGGAGCTCAGCTAGCTTCGAAATCTTCTGCTAGAGCTTCATCTGAAGATCACGAACACATCAGTAGTATACTGTGACAACATCAGCTCAGTTTACTTGGCTACGAATCCAGTACAACACCAACGCACAAAGCACATTGAGCTGGACATCCATTTTGTGCGTGAAAAGGTCGCTGTTGGCGAGGTCAAAGTCACACATGTTCCCTCAACACTCCAATACGCAGACATCTTCACAAAGGGGCTTCCAACGTCATTGTTCACCAAATTTAGGTCCAGTTTAACCGTCAGGAAACCCACGCTTCAACTGCGGGAGAGTAATAGACGATAGAATCTGTTACTACTTTTAGATTTATGATAATCTTGTTTTGTATCCCAAATAATATGGAACAACTTTGTAACAACTTTGGTTATTTATAACAACTTTTGTATTCCTTATCTTTAACCAAGGTTTTATACAATCTCCATGAAAGTAATGCTTACATGGCAGCATTCTAACTTTCTCTTCAATCAAAATTTCATCTTTGCAGATTGCGCAATTGATGTTCTCGTTGCACAACAGGAAGATCATCTACTACACTTTTGGATGCCGGAGGACTTCCCATGATATCAGCTCCGTTTTCATCAAACATTTGTGCCAAAACAGCATAGTGATCTCTTTGAATATCATCATCATCTTCTTCATCAATATTAGCAAGATAAACAGCAGGACCCATATGCATAAGAACAGAGTTTGCCATGTTATCTTCTTCTTCTACATTAATACTACTAACTTGGGCAGGTTCTCGAACCCGGTTCATTTCGTACAGCATATCTGCCCATTCCTTGGCTGCATTCATTCATCACCATAGCAGTCTCGCCGAAGATATTATCTCCACCACGAGTAAGAAGTGTACCAATTTCGACATGACCCCAATCAATTTCACTATAAACCTCTACCCCACCTGAATCACCTCGTACCTGACCCATCGTTGACCCTGATTCTGACCCAGACCCGACACCTAGCCTTAATTCTAACTCGTCCTCTTCCCAGATATTGAAATAACCCGAAGTACTGTAAAACTCGCCACCAGTGTTGATCTCATACGACGATTGATCAAAGAAAATGATGAAACAATCACGCAGATCGGGTTCTACATCCATTAGAACGATCGAAAATGTGAATTCGACTCTAGGAAACGGGAATATGGTCTATAATCGCCGGTATTCCTCTGATTGAGCGGAGAAACCTCCCTGGCGGTTGAGCTAGCACCATTACCTCCGCTTCGATCCTCCGTTTCAATGTTAATGGCGAAACCGAAAAGTTTCGCTGAAGTCATTGCTGAGTTTCGGAGAGAAAAGGTCAAAATAGCGCAGACAAATTAAAAAATTTGGGAAGAAAGATCACAACTGAATAGATTCGTATCTACTACATATTATCATATACTCTTAAAATTATGACGTGTATGGGTACAGATTGCGCCACGTAATCACTATAATTTTTGTAAAACACTAGGAAAAATATAAATCGCCGTTGCCGGGGATCGAACCCGGGTCACCCGCGTGACAGGCGGGAATACTTACCACTATACTACAACGACTTGTTTCCTCACGGTGTTGATACTAACAATATAAAAGTATAAACCTTTATGGATATAAAACATTACATTTACTTGTTGGTAGTGAAATATTGCAGATCTCCCGATACATTGGATACGACTACAAATTGGATGAGTTAAATGTAACTGGATGGATTAACTCGTGGGTGTTGATATTCGCAAATAGATCTGAAGAACTCATAGACTTATAAATTGTTTGTTGTAAGTCTGTAAAAAAACGCTCAAGTCCTTTGATCAGAAAGGCATAACTACGATTACAAATCTTTTGCAGACAAAAATGTAAACTTGTAGTGTAAATACTAGGCCTATGATGTTGAGGCAATATCTTCTGCTGTCTTTTGGCGTTTCTGATCTGGCTCATCCTCAATGGCATCTTCTTGAGACTCTTCTTCTTCTGTTCCTGCTTCTTTGTGATGGCCGTTGAGATGACCGTTAACTGCTTCATGACCAAGAAGCGACACGTGTTTGCTTGTGATTGTACGACCTGCCCTTATCTTTGGACCCCAATGCTTCTCTGGGTTTGGAAGAAAACGGGCTACTTTCTTCGCCTGTGCTTTGCTAAGCGAACCAATGTGGCGTGAAAAGTCAGCCTGTCCAAAAGAAAACAATGTTTAAAGATTCAAGCGTGGTACTTTATTAATGAAGCATAACAAGTTACAACAATGGCTATTGAAAGAGAAACCTGATGAGATGGTTCTTTAGATAGAATCACACTTCCGGGATGTTCAGGTGATTGCGGCTTCACAGGATGATTTTTAACCTGCAACCCAAATACTTCACTTATCATCATCGTGAAAAAAGAAGACAGGCGAAACTTATGCCTTTAGACTTTATTGAAGAAATTGAAGATAACGAGAATTGCTTTACCCAGCACCGCATGATGTCCCAAATAATCTTCATTGGAGCATCAGTTTTAATCCCAAGCGGGTTCACATGGGACCCCGAGACACGGTACTTTGCATTGATTACTGCTGAGCGAAACAATGCAGCTGACGGTGAAGTACACTTTAACGTTGCAGAAAGACTATGAAGGCTCAAAAAGAGCGGAACATCTGGCAATTCCTGGAGACAAGCCAAACATAAAGCATTTTAGAGAAATTGGCCCAAACCAAAAACTGAATTTTTCAGAGTTTGGAGGAGAACTTTGCCTCTGAGATCGTGGTAAGAACAGCGCAGATTCGGTCATAAGCAGGATATCTGTCTTTCATGGATTTAACACCGTTAAGTATAGAATTGACCCATTCTTGATCATGTATTGGTGCAGACCATATTGGTCCACCCATGTTATATTTCTTTCCACAATGAGTGCAATCCTGAGGAACAACAGGACCAACTCCTGGTAGATACCTCACACTGTTATTCTGTCAAAAAATTATAAAAAAAGAATAATGAAAACCACAGCTTTCAGTAACTAACTAAACTAATTTTGCAATGAGACAGACACCAAACCTTTGGGAGAGATCTTCCAACAGATTGAAGATGAAAGGAGTCGCAACCAATGCATTGGTAGACATACGAGAGCTTTAGTGGAGTGTTCTTCATTGCACTCGCAGAACTGCATTTCATAAAGCTTTCATCTTTACTTTGCCTCTAGCTATGAGGAAGTATGTTGGAAAAGAAGGATAACTCACGTGTAAACGCGGACAAAAACACGGACATAAAAATCCATTTGGACTGATAGAATCGGAACAATATATCGCTTGTAGCGATTTGCATGGCTCTGCAAATCATAATAAGAACAAAGTCAAGAGCAGAAAGCTTACAGAGAAGAATTGATTATAAGAGCATCTTAATAACAATCCAAGCATGGAAGATTTGACGTGAGTGAATTAATAAATTACCTCGATGCTGGAGAGGAGGATCCGCAAAGCCATCTCATGACAGTATTTCCCTTTCAGTGGATAAGAACCATATCTAACAATAGACATATAAGACATTCAGACAACATCACAGATATTTTATCAGAACAAAGGAAGGAGTAAAATCTCACTTGGAATAGCAAACCTCGCCATTAGCCCCACATAACACTGCCATATCAGTAGCTGTACACATCAGCAACCCACCATCTGCAACTGATTGAACAGCTGAATCAAGGAAGATAGACGGTGCACCCGTACGGATCGAGATCAACCTAAGACATCAGTTAACCAAATTAGTTAGCTGAGCAAGGCAGCCATAAGATGAAAAAACGTTCATATCTTTCTAAAGAATGAACATAAGGTTTTGCAAAACTTGGTAGCATACCACATCATATTCTTTTGGGTAGCTAAGCATATGGACACGAGCATCAGTAAGATGTGACTCCACCTTTGAAGTAGACATCAATCCATTGAACTTTATGTTTCTCTGGCAAGCCTCAACCGATGCTTTAATATGAAAATGGTAAACTACTATATTATCTGGGCAGCTAGGATAGAAGAAAAGTCGAGTTTCGAAGCCTCTTAACAAACATAAAAGTTGGGAAAAATTCATTACCTGGGTCGTTATCTAAAGCCACAACTTGACCAATTCCTTCAACTTCACGAGCATACCTCAAAGCCCTTAACCCCGAGGCAGAGAGGGCCTATTAAATCAATAACAAAAAAAAAGAGAGTTAGCTAACAGACACAATAAACAATGACATTAAAAACCAGCGTACAGCTATTGTAGTCAAATGAAAGAAGATAGGAAGACCTCAAGCACTCTCGGTGGCTTGAGTTCCCTTTGTGCAGATTCATATACGGTCTTGGCAGCTTCTTTTGGTCCATGCTGAGGTGTTGCTTCGTGTTCTCCGTTGGTTTTACCATTCTGCTCACCATTTTCGGTAGAATTTTCATTCTTGAAGTTTCAGAGACATCCTTCTCAAGAACTTTTCCAGATGATCTGGCTCTTTTCTCTCTCTCTCTCATCATGCTCTTGCTCGCGTTTGGATATAAATGCCCTTAGGACAGCAATGGACATGTCCCTATTGTTGACCTATCCATCAAACAATAAGCAATTAGTTTAGCTCACACATAAAATCCAATGGATTAAAAATGAAAGAGAAAATAGCAGTATCTTAGCAGTTCTAGCTTAAGCATGAGCTCTTTTTATAGTTTTTCACTAATCCCACAACATGGCACCAATCTCTAGCGCTTATAACGAGAGATCATATGTAAGCAAAGGCATTTAAAAAACACTAAATTTGAAATCTCAAAACAAAAACTTAATACACTATCAGTCCTGAGATTTTCATTGACGCCTAATTCAATCAAATTTAGAGAAAGGAAGAACCTTTGACACAAATCAAATTAACTAGCAACAAAAAGAAGGGAAAAAAAACCTGGGCTTTGTTGAAGAAAACTTGGTTCTTCTTATGCATTAGAACCTCAGCTTCTCCTTCCTTAATAATGGTATAATCATTCAGATCTGTTTCCATTGCTGATCTCAGAGTCTTCTCTTTAGAAGCAAAAGATTCACAAATTGAATTACCAAGACGAAACTGTAACCCGAACGGCAAATCACAAAGCTTGAAGCTACAGATAAGTGAGTGAATATGTCGATAGTTATAGACTTCTTTGAGTGAAGATTGAAGAAACCCTATCGCGTATTCGTTATTGCAGTTTTAGGGAGAGAGGAAGATGGAAGAGGCCGTACGAGTGGTAAACGATAGAACCAGAGACGGAGTAAACTCGTTGAAACCCTACAAAATAAGTTGAGAAATTTGTAATTTTATTTAATTTAGGATGGAAACTGATCATATCAAAAGATACGGGGTGAAAATGAAAATTGTTCAGAGGGAAAAAAAAGAGAGACAGGGAGCAAAATATAAAAAAGTGGCCTATACAGGGATCGAACCTGTGACCTTCGCGTTATTAGCACGACGCTCTAACCAACTGAGCTAATAGGCCTTGTTTGCTTAATGAAGGATAAGTTATAAACTGTATCAAACTGTAAGAAGTAGATATCATTATTATGAAGCTAAGGAGAGAAGTGGAAGAGAAAAGAAGAAGACGATGCAGAGCTTAACATCAAATGAAGTAGCCGGTTTCGCGGTTGGGGCTCTGCTTCTCGGTGCTACCATCGCTGCTCCTAAAGTTGATGCTTTCATTGCCGCTTCTCAGAGAAGGTCACTATAATTTATAGAAACAACACGAAAAATCCAATGTTTTGCTCTGTCTCTCATGTCTGAATGAAAACCCATGTCGTCTAATATCCAAATTTTTTTGAACCAATGTGAATTTGTTTGCTGTTTATGTGTTCATGGATTGCTTTTCTAATTCCTTTGATTGTAGTAGCTGTTTGATTTCTGAGCCAAAGAGTGTGGAAATAAATTGATTGGTTAGTACGACTGTGTTCTTTGTTTTGTCATCTCAATTTGCTGATAATCTGGAAATGATAAGATTTAGGAATTTCTTTGTGATTTGTTGTTTGAAATCTCAACCAAAAGAGATAGATTCTGAACACAAAATTCCATGTTTGGTAATGGTTTTAGTTCCACTCCCAGATTGAAGACATTTTTCTTCTAAGTTCTCACCATGCCAAACTTATTGGTTTCCTGAATATCTATCTCTAGTCCTCACTGAAAGATCTTTTGATTACTCCATGTTGAGACTGTTTTGTCTTCACAATAGTGAGATCCGTAATTCTGATTCTTAATTCTGAAATCCTTACCTTTGTAAATTGTAATGCTTCTCCAAGAATATAGTCCTAGAGTATTGTATTTCAATGGCTACATGAAACTAGACTTGTTCTTGATCTTGAATCCATATCTAACCTGTGTCTGCTTCTAAAACAAACATTTGTAGATCTCTTGGAATGTGTAGAAAATGTGGAGATCTTAAGAGTGTAGCGTGTGGGCGTTGCAAAGGAACAGGAACTATCAAATCAGGAATATTCTTTGGATTCAGGGACTCATCAAACACAAGATCAGTCGCATGTGATAATTGTCAAGCCAAAGGTTGCTTCCCTTGTCCTGAATGCTCAAAATCTTAACCATTGTCTCTATATCTCATAGATTACCTCAAATACTACAACAACTTTTTGTGATTATTGTCACGGGTCCATTGGTTATATTAACTTTGAAGCATGTTGATAAGACCAATAGCTAGAAATTATGTGAATTCTTCTTTATTGTTCCAAGAACGTAAAAAAGATTACACAATTGCCTAGTTGCTTTGTTAAGAATTGATTTACATATTTATAATTAATTAATCTCTAACAACTTCCTAAAACTAGGAAGATATGGATCTTATCATTATAAAGATAAATTGTTAATTCCTAGCCGTTGATCCTTCTTCTTCATCAACGATTGGATCTTCGCCAACTTGGATTGGGAGCTTTGCTTCCTTTGCACGCTCACATATGCCCTCCAGGGCATATCAAATACCCACCGGTTCGAACGCTGATGGTCTGGAAACTGAGTAACATTGAGGTTTAAGCATTATTTCCTCATTCGAAAGCTGCTCACTAACACTATTTGTCACTAACATTTCACTATCATGGACCACAAGCATGACTTGCAATTCAATTCTTGGACACTTATGGGTCGGTCCCCACGCCCCATCACACTTAAGACATAACTTCTTCTTCTATTTCTCCTCATACTCTGCAAGTGACAAGTTCCGACGTCCCTTGTGTCTCGACGTGGATTCCGCAACTCCTCGAGAACTAGTCGAATCGGCAGCCACGTTTGCGGCTACGTTGTCTCCAACTCAATGTATTAACCGAGACCTGTTTTGTATGGAATTGATTCAGACCACGATACTGAGGAATCGGTGATCTCGACGCTAATGCATCACTAATAATTTGTGTAATGACATTCTGTGCCATATCTAAAATCACACTAATCATCTCTGGTAAAGTATGAGGTTTTAACAACTTGAGGACCGTTTGTAATTCCGGTTTAAGTCCCTTCTTAAAAATTGTTATTTGATGATGTTATAAATCTGTCATAGAGGCAGCTAACCGTTGGAATAATTCAACATATTCTTCGATCGAATCCTCTTGTACTAGCGCATGTAGACAATCCACATGTAGCACACTACAACTACGACCAAACCGCAAAAGAAATTTGCTCCTAAAATCCTCCAAATCAATAAACGGAGCTCGACTCACCTCCCAATCAAACCAACTTAGGATTCTTCCCGATAATCCTAAAGAGACCAACGAAAACTTTTCTGCAGTAGTATACTTACCCACCGAGAAAAATCAATCTACTAAACTTAGGCATGTATAGGTATCCAAACCATCAAAAACCGGTAATTCAATTTTCTTTAACAAAGTATCCCGGGTTACCGTCGCCGATGATAAATCCAAAGGACTATCGCTCCCCCTCTCCACATGGAGAACATTGTTAGGCTCCAAACTACTCGTAGCCACCAGACTTTGAACCACGACCGTTGACTTCCTCGACCTCGCATGAGAGAGCTAACGGCTGCGGAATTGACGTAACCTGAGAACCGAGAAGTTTGATAATGGCAGACAACTGATTATGCACCTCATTGTGACGAGCCTCCGCCAACTTGCTGGAATCTTGTAACCCCATCTCTACCTTACTCAAAAGTTCTTCGATCTAGCCCAATCTTGCATCATGATCCCCTAACCGAGCTTCCACTCCCGTCGACGAACTCAAATTTTCGGGACGTGTCATCTTGTAGGCAATGAAGTCAGCTCAAAAATTGCACCAATTGATAAAATAAATAGCTAGAAATTATGTGAATTCTTCTTTATTGCTCAAAGAACATAAAACAGATTACACAATTGCCTAGTTGCTTTGTTAAGAATTGATTTACATATTTTTTATTAACTAATCTCTAACAACATTCTAAAACTATGAAAATATGGATCTTATACATTATAAAGATAGATTGTTAATTCCTACCCGTTGATTTTTCTTTTTCATCAACGTTCGGATCTTTGCCGATTTGACTCGGGAGCTTTGATCCTTCGCACGCTCACATATGCCCTGCCCTCCAGGGCATATCACATGTCTGTATCTCTTTGAGAAGTTTCTTACTTCCAATTCATGATAAGTCGCTGGTTTAACCAAATTGGACACTTCGGTTAGCTAAAACCGCATGTTGGTAGAGTATTGACTTGGTTAATTTTAACCGGGTCTTGTCGTCTTTAATTCTGAGAAATCCACTTTGTGACCAACAGCTATTTCTTGTCCATTCTTTCCGTAATAATCAACAACGGGTGGATTCTTTTGCAATTGATATATAATTTACCATAATTGGCAGAATCTGGAAAATATTCAACTAGTGATAATTGGAAATTGTCCATTATGCTATTCCTGCAAAAAAATAATCCACCAACTAGTCATAAACAATATCTTCGTGTCCAACTAAATTAACTACACATTGACCATTGATATGTTAAATACAAAATAAACTCTACAAATCCAAATAATGAAGAAATTGTTAGCGTTATGCTTCTCGAGATATGATGTGTTTCTTCTAGCTCGTTCTAGATAATGCATTGGTGAGATATCTAGATTTTGGTGTAACATGTAGCAGATCTTACCAAAAACTTGTTTTTTCAATCAAAATTTCTGGCTTTCCTGGATATTTAGTCCTCCTATATGAAAGTGTAGAACCACTGAATGTTTATAATGATCTGAGAATATGTATGCGTTCCTTTGGCTAACTCTGGTATATGTGTTGCTCTTACAGAAAAGCGTGAATGAGATTATGATGGAATCGAAAGGTGGTAATAAGAAGTCGTCTAGTAATAGTTCCTTATTTTACGAAGCTCCCCTCGGTTACAGCATTGAAGACGTTCGTCCAAACGGTGGAATCAAAAAATTCAAATCTTCTGTCTACTCAAATCCTGAGTACTACTAAACGTTTCAGACACTCTACTTGCTTTCCAATTACAATCTCCTTTGTGTCAAAGTTCCCAATTCCCCTCTTTCTCTCCTCTGAAGAACAGTTTTTGCTCGCACAACAACAACAAAGCGAGATGGCAATGTCAGTCTCTGCAATCGGGTTTGAAGGCTACGAGAAGCGGCTTGAAGTTACTTTATTTGAGCCAGGTCTCTTTCTTGACACTCAAGGAAATGGGCTCCGTGCCCTCACCAAATCACAGATCGATGAGATTCTTCAGCCAGCTGAGTGCACGATCGTTTCATCTCTCTCGAATTATCAGCTCGACTCTTATGTACTCTCTGAGTCCAGTCTCTTTATCTTCCCGTACAAGATTATCATCAAGACCTGCGGCACAACAAAGCTCCTCCTCTCTATCGAGTCACTCTTGAGGTTAGCCACTGAGCTTTCGTTAGACGTCAAGTCAGTGAGGTACACTCGTGGAAGCTTCCTCTGTCCTGGAGGCCAACCATTCCCACACCGCAACTTTTCTGAAGAAGTCACTGTTCTTGATGGTCACTTTGCTAAGCTGGGTTTGAACAGTATTGCATACTTGATGGGCATTGACGATGAAACCAAGAAGTGGCATGTTTACTCTACTTCTTCTGCCAACAACTCCAACAGGAACAACAATGTCTACACGCTTGAGATGTGTATGACTGGTCTTGACAAAGACAAGGCGTCTGTGTTCTACAAGAACGAATCAAGCTCAGCTGGTTCAATGACTGATAACTCTGGCATCAGAAAGATACTTCCTGAATCCCAAATCTGCGACTTTGAGTTTGAGCCCTGTGGCTATTTAATGAACAGCGTCGAAGGTGACGCAATATCCACCATTCATGTGACTCCAGAAGATGGATTCAGCTACGCTGGCTTTGAAGCAGTGGGATACGATTTCACAACCATGGACTTGAGCCATCTGGTCTCAAAGGTACTAACTTGCTTCGAGCCAAAGCAATTCTCAGTGGCCGTCCACTGCCAGAATGGATACGACTCGAGTGTATGTGGCCTTGTTCGTTTGCTGGTCGCTAGCGACCACGACCAAAAAATTTTTTTTGTTCGTTTGACAGTCGCTGTGTTGTTCGTTTAGTGGTCGCTATAATGTTTGATTGATGGTCGCTCGCGACCAGCGATTCTTTTTTTTAATATTTATGATAAATTTTGCTTGTGGACCAGCTGCGTAACTAACCTTTCTTTGTTCTATTGGTTTGGTGGTTGCTACCAAGACGATTTCTTTATGCCCATCAAAGAACCTCGAGATGCTAATCCACTGAACTAATAACATAGTACGTGAACCATAGAAATAGAAAAAAAAGAGAACAAAGAAAGCCATGCATTTGGGTTTAGATCGAAAGGACTTTCGTGTCGAACCCCTTTGTGTCTGTATGAATTTCTGACCGCGCGGAATCTCCATAGCCAATTTTCCATTTTTATTATGAAATTATAGGGTGCCTTTGGTACTACTCTTCAGAGGGCGATCGCGGAGTCACTGAATGAAGTCCTCCGTTTAGCGACCATCAATTCTTTTTTTTAATATTTATGATAAAAAATTTATCAATATTTACAAAAATGAAAAAAAATTTATGGTAATTTAAATCATAAAATTTGATATTAATTAAACAAAATCAACTTCAAACATACATAAAAAAAAGTTTTAACATAACAAAAATTTCATAAATAAAATATATAGAAATTCTTACTAAGGTAATCGACGTCCTCTACCGATTTCACTTGTAAGTGTGTCTCTCAATCTTTCCATAATTATATCACCTGTCGGCTCATATGTAGTATGTTTATTGTGATCACCATCACCATCATCATCATCATCATCATCATCATCATCATCATCATCATCTTCTCCTTCATCACCATGAGTCTGATAATGTTCTTCCCTCTGCCAATGTAAAAAGTCATGATCCTCGATTTGTGAATCACGGACGAAGTTATGTAGTGCCATTGTTGCTGTTACAATCTTAATCCACCTAGTCAAATCATATTTTACAGTCCAAAAATTCTCCACTTTGCTTTCCATACTCCAAATGTCCGCTCAATCACTGATCTCAAACCTTAATGCTTCCGGTTGAACATCTCTCGCATGTTTGATGGTGGCCCTCTTTTAAAAAACTGATCAAGGTGATATTTAACGTACGATGTGGACCAAGATACCTTGTTCTTGTGGGATAACCAGAATCAACCAAAAAATACTTTCCATTTGGCGGATGTGGAAAAGAAGCTTCATTTTTGGCACAATGAGTCAAAACCTTTGTATCGTGAACTCTGCCTTGAACACCCACATATGCATATGTGAACTTCATCTCGAAGTTACATATAGCGAGAACATTAATTATAGGCTCTGATTTTCTATCTGTGTAAGCTTATGCATTTCTACTAGAAACCCGAACCGGATATGTGTTCCATCAAGTGCTCCAATACAATCTCTAAAATAGGGCCAATATCGACTATCATTCCTCAAAACTGAACTTACCCTTGTGAACTCGCCTTCTACATGTTTTATCGAATTCGCTGCATACCTAAGGATAACATTCAAAACTTCATTAAACTTCCTTTTTATTGTATCCAAAGATCGTTGATATCTTTGAGCAATACTCCTCATAGTCTTATCTTGACTAACTACTTCAAGAAACATTGCTACCTCCTCCTCAACATATACATTGTTACTCTCTTGTAGTCCATATTGTGTAGTTAGCATCCTACACAATGTTTCAAATGATCTCTGGTTCATTCGTATGATATCATGACATTGTTGATTTGATCCATACATGAGCTGTCGAACATGACGCCATCTTGCATCTTTGTCGATTATATGGACCAATCTCTCGACGCTAACCATTCTTAATAAAATTTCATCATCATCACCGTAGTCATCATCATCTTTCGACAACCATCTTATCTTCTGCAATACCATAATTGAACATTGAAATAAATATCAAAATACTCATATATGAACATTAAAATACTACAAAGTCAATATAACATTAAAGTAGCCAAAAGTAAAATATTAGTCATAATCTTAAAACAAAGTCACTAAACTATCAATCATCAAGCTTGGTCCATGTCCTATGCTCTAGATACAAAATGTGGTCATCTGGAGTAGTAAATGCTATGAAAGCCTCTCGGTTTACTGCATCGGATAAGAGAAGATCAAGTGACGCATGGTAAAACGGTGACCACTTCCTAACTCCAGGCAACCCATTCAAGATATCTATTACTCGTGCTACACTAAAGCTATCCTCACGCTCTATCATCTGCTCCACCAGCTACGCGCAAAAATTATAGTTCGTGCAGTACATGTCTCATTAACTATGTTAATGTCCCCACGCTTTCTTTTTGATCCTGAGCTTCCACCTCTACTTTGTGTTCCTATCACTGGTGGTGGTCTAATATCGTTAGCAAAAGATTCAACTTCTTCATCATGTTCTGCAACAACTCTAGAATCCAAACTCGTTTCTCCTTGCTGAGCGCTCCATCCTTCAGCTAGTCACACAAACAGCTCCAAACTCCTCTTCAAAGACATCCATGTTAGGAATCAACTTGTTCTTATACTTTCAAACATCATGCCATTCCTATAAAAATCATATACTAATCAAAATTTTATTAGAAAACAGTTAAGATTTCAAATAGAAGTAATTGAAAATTTATATTTAAAATCTTACTAACCTTGATTCGTTCACTTCACCAATCATCAGACATATTCAATATACCCAAATCATCATAACCAAGACTAGTTCTGTTATGAATCAACTTCTTTACTTTATTGTAAGTTCTTCTACAAACATCATATTTGTTCTTGAATTTCTCCCAAACATATATCTTCCCAGATCTCTCTTCAAACTCCGTTATGATGCATTCTTTTGCAGTTATATTTAATCATGTCTTCGTTTTGCTTCCTTTTCGTTTCTCATCCATAAACAACTGGATAAAATAACGACATTCACCATTTTTCCAATCACTTACATCATCGTTGTTCATCTTGTCCAAAATCCGCAAACCGTGAGACAACTGCAAATATAAATCAGAGCAAAGGAACATCACACCAAAGACTCACGATGGGGCATCAAAATCATAATTACAAATCAGAGCAATCAAGCAATCAAATCATTCTCTGTTTCTACAAGAGAAAAACGTTACGCATAATCCACTACAAGGGAAGTTCGGGAAGCTTTATGATGGAGATAACGATAGTAACAAGCAATCAATCGTTGATTCTAAAATAATACCCTGAGTGACAACTATTCTCTACAATTTAAAGAGATCAACGACTCTTAAACTGAGAGGAATTTAGCTCAAAGGCTTTCTGAAAATTTAATATTCAATGATTGAATCGTAATACAAATGAGAACTAAAAATTGAATAACTTGAGAAACGAATAAATCTCTAACTTATTCTAGTTCCTAGGAAATACAAAAGCTGTTAACTTAAAAATAAAGAAACAATTATTAAAGCAGAACGAATGAAACAAAGCAAATGAAATAAAAGATAAAGGAAGAGAGAAGTGAACTTGAGGAAGATTACCTATGAAACAGAAGGATGACAAGAGGCAGCTTGAACCAGAACCAACCAATAGCAAAGAAATTGAAGAGCTTTCACCGAAAGAATCAGAGTGTTAATCTATGTGCAACAAAACAGAAGTACACAAACACACAATATTATTCTGAATAATACTCTCCGGCCAGCTACACACAATGTGCTACAAAGGCATACCCTTTTTGTAATAATACTCTTTAGCCAGCTACAAGGTAAGGAACCTCTTCAAATGGATCCTATTTTGTCAAATGAAATTGAATAATGGATTAAATAAATGAGTTTGTAACTTTAAGTACATGAACAAATACAAATGATTGACAAAAAAAAAGAGCAAATACAAATGATAAATGTGATCATCACAAGTAGATGAATTTGGATCCAGTGAACGTGAAACTTGCCACAACCTTTCCTTTAAACTCTGCAAATGGTCAAAGATCAATTTCTTCAATCCTCAATCATTTAAATTCTGACAAACATGGAGTATTGACTTTTGTAACTAATTGGGTAGTTTCAGAGTATACTAATTGTCGGTTTCATATTTCATTGGAAGTAAAGAAACAAAGGAAAAATATAATTGACGTAAAAAGAACTAGTTGGCGAAGTATGAAAATATGCTTAATGGAGGGTTCTAAGCTCTATGAATCACCTTATGAATTACTTTCAAAGTATAGGGAAACAGAAAACAAAGTAAAACCTAAGGATGAGAAAACAACATAATTGTAAACAATGTCTCATTTGTTAAAAACAGCATTGCATTCCGATGAGCAATGATTACGTCCAAGATGAGAAAATGAAGTTCTAAACACAATAAAAGAAATGGACCCGAGAACAACAGATACATAGAAATATGAAGATGTAAGCAAGGTAAGTGATATCAAACAAATAAAATATTGGAAGTGAAAGCAAAGAGTGGAAGGAAGAAGATCTAACAAAATATTTGAATCCACAGTCAGAAAATGTAGTACAATGAGCTTCTGAAGAATAATTAACTTCTGAAACTAAAGAAGAAGACGAAGACGAGGAAGCAGATGAGAGTGTAGGAGATATCAAGTTTTGCTCTGGTTTGAAATGAACCACCTTGCATACACCAACGAATACACCTGAAAATGTGTCAAAATTCAAAAGAAAATAATTGGTTTCTTCAATTGAAATGTCAACAAAAGCAATCAAAATCAATTTTCTATCATCATTGACTTTAAGAGGAGTCAACATCAGTAAGAGTGAAACAAGAGAAGAAATATGAGTCCCTTTTAAGATCGGTTTCATTCAAAGAAATCAACTTTATTATGATTAAAGATCCTAATAACCAAATAGAGGTACTTTTGACAAAATCAACGATTTAATCGCCAAACGGACAAAGTTTATTTCTTTTGTGTAGGGAAATTAAACCTAAGTTGCAAAATGAACCAAATTTATCAAACTATGGATGAATCTCATAAATGCTATGATTTATCAAGCTATGATTCAACTCCACAAGATTTCATAAACTTCCTTTGTAACAAAGCAAAGCAATCTAGAAATTTGATCAATATCATTACGAAATCCAACATTTCGAACGCCTGTAAGAACCCATCTCCATATCTCAATTACCCTTCAATCATTACCTACTTCACGTCCGATCAAAATGCCCCCAAGACCTTTCAAAGGACATTGACAAACATGGGAGAAGGAAAGAGAAGCTACAACGTGAAAGTGAGAGGCTTAAAGGGTCTAAAAGTCATTGTAAATCCAATGAGACTAATGTTCAACGAGAAAAACGAGAAGTTAAGCTACACTATGAGATTGAAGACTGGTTGGTAATTTGCTAAATTTCTAAGCTAAAAATCTATAGTTGATTATGAGAACCTGCTCTGATATATCTCTGAAATCAAATTGCAAGCTAAAAAAACAGCAAAAGGAATAAAGAAAGAAATACAACGAATCAGACTAACCGACGAAATAATCGAAGCAAGGAAGAGATCTTATGGAAATGACGAATCCTTAGTTATAAGATCTCGCTGAAAGAATCAGAGAACCTTGTTCCATGTGATGTGAGAAGATACGGCATTGAAGAAGGAGAAGAACGATTTCGGCCTTGTTCTCTTTTTAGGTTTAGGTTCATTTGTAAATTCACTTAAAATCGAGGGTAAATTAGTAATTTTGAATTTTAGTCGCTGCAGATCGCTATTTTAAACAAAGATTGAAAATTGTAATCATTGGTCGCTGCGACCGACCACTAAACCAGCGATCACGAAACGAACATGTTTTGACCTGGACAATTACGGTTGCAGAGAGACAACAATGGAGTCGCTTGGAGAAGAGAGAGGAACAGTTACGTATCAGAGGTTTGAGAAGTTAGGAAGGTATTCTGGCTCTCCGAGATCTACTTTGAAATGTGAGTGGAGCAGCAACAGTAGCTGCACCAGCGAGGACGAAAAGGAAGAGGGAATCTAGGTACAAGCGTTTCATTTTGTTTCTTTTCCCCCAAATAATGTCTTTAATTTATTTTTTTATTTTCCATGAAAACCAGTGATGGTGTCGGATATGTCTGAATTTAGATGATCGAATCGTATAAACTAAATTATCTATTATTATTATTATTATTATTTTCATGATTCTTTATAGAATGAGCAATTTGGTTAATCACATAAACACAAACACAATTAACAATTCTAAAGATATCCGGAACAGTAACAGCTACTTAAACTTGAAATTTTAATATGATCTAGAGGTTACAAACCAAAGCCTGCCGACTTTTATATAGATCCGTCTTTGCATATATACACAAACCAAACCACCAAACCGAGAGCATCAAGTATTGGCAGTTCGGCAAATGCAATGGCCATTTACACGCCTAACTTATTTTCTTCCTTTATATGCCGTGAACGGAACCATTTTTCCTATTTCTAATACAACCTTTTGTCATTTTAATAAAGTTGTCTGAGATCTTCCCGAATTATATGACACGCCCAAACGCTTTTGCAACAAACCCCACGTTCTTAGAATACCAAATAACATATCGAGATAATTTTTTAAAAAAATAATAAAAATATCTAAAAGAAAAGATAGGACGCAAAGTGGACCAACTATCTTCACTTGCGGTGACCTAATTTCTTAGTAGACTCTATATCTGTCGAATCTTTAGCTTCGTGTGCCGTTCTGAATGGGAGATCTCTCGGATCAGTCGTGCACGTAGCTAATGGATATCACAACAACATGGCCGAATCAAGGAACTTGCAATCGAACGGCCAGTGTTCGCCTTCTCTGAGGTAGTGAGAGCGCGAATTGTGTACCCCAATCTAAACTCTAAAACAATTCTCGGCAACAGATATCCCGACTTTCGCATCGATGAGGAACATAGCAAAATATGATACTTTGTGTGAATTGCGGAATCATGTGAACCATCGAGTCTTTGAACACAAATTACGCCTCAAGCCTTCTAATCGAAGGCACGTCTGCCTGAGTGTCACGAGTGTGGGACGAAAGTTGGTCTCCCGTGTATTACCGAAGGCAGATGACCAAAATATGAGCTAAGGATGCTTAGAGCTTCCTAACATGCGGTGGTGATCTAAAGCCTCTTCATAATGTCGGTCGTTGTTGTATGTAAGCTCTAGTTAACCCAAAGTCATCAAAGCAACTCCAAGTCAGGCGTGATCACCCGCTGAGTTTAAGTATACCAATAAGCGAAGAAAAAGAAACTAACAAGGATTCCCTTAGTAACGGCGAGCGAACGGCGAATATCCCAGCTTGAAAATTAAATGTCTTTGACGTTCGAATTGTAGTCTAGAGAAGAGTCCTCAGCGGCGGATGATGTTCCTCATATTTTGTCGGTTTTGAGCTCATTATTACAGTTATATTTGGGGAATTCGTCTGTGTTTTATTGAGATTTCAGGTCAAAAACGTTCAGAGTTGGAATCATGCTTGAAGGTGGACTTTGGAGAAGTTTGAAGCATTTTTCTGGTATTCTCCACGAGAGGAAGGATCGATCGATCAACACAAGGATCGATCGATCAGTGCTTTAACAAGGAATATGTCCATGATCTGAAGATCGGCCCAGCTTTTGAGAGATCGACTCAATATCCAAAGATCGATTGATCAACACAAGGATCGATCGATCGATGCCCTTCGAAGAAACCTAATTTCACGATTTTTCAGCTCTTGTTTTGAAACCTATAAATACTCTTTACCTATTTTATTTTTGGGAGTCGTCTTTGAGCTTTTGAAAAACGATTTACAGAAGTTTGAAAGTTTGTAAGCTAGGAAGAAGATCTCTTCACACTTGAGAAGAATTTATGAATCTTATTTCTATTTATTAATGCAATTTCAGTTTCAGTTCATCATGATTTTCTTGGTTCATTGTTCTATGTCTGAGTAGATCTTAGATCGGATTTAGGGATCCTAGGGTTTTAGAATTCACTGTTAGGGAACAAATAGGATTGATGAATAGATGATTCTCCTTCTAATACTTGAGTTTAATGCATATATTAGCTTTATCACCTAGTCGATGATTTTAGGTTGTTAACTTTCCTGAAGTTTGTTAAGAACTAGAACTAGATTAGAAGAGCAATTCTTTCACTACCAACGAGAATTGATGCTAGGTTGGATTGTGGGTAATTGAACCTAAGCGATAAAGCCTACTTGTAATCTGAAACCAACGAGAGTTAGGACCTTTAGATTATTAGTAGAGGGGTAGATTCAACGAGAGTTGGTTTATCTTTATTTATGTTCAAGCCGAGAATATGATTAGATTAGTTCCTGAATATTTTCCCTCACAAGAGTTCGAACTCTTGAATGAATACCTGATATCTGATTGCTTTAGTTATTTGATTACATTCATGTTTAAGTTGTTAGTATTTACTTCTCTGATTTTGATTGATATAGCTTTCGATTTGATAGAAGTCGAAAGTGTGATCTGAATCTCTGAGGAATTCGACCCCTAAATATTATTACATTTGTTGTGCACTTGCAGTAGGATATAAGGTTAAAACTCGTTGTATTAACGGACAAGACCCAAATTCCCTAGTAAGGGGTGTCAAAGAGGGTAAGAGCCATGTCATGCTTGAACCCTGTCGCACCACAAGGCGTTATCTGAGAGTAGGGATGTTTGGGAATGCAGCCCCAATCGGGAAATAAATTTTGTCTAAAGCTAAATACATGCGAGAGACCGATAGCGAACAAATACCGCTAGGTAACAATGAAAAAGACTTTGAAATAAGAGTCAAACAGTGCTAGAAATTGTCATGAGGGAAGAGAATATGGGCCAGCAATGCATCCTAGTCCTATGCAAAATAGAGCAATTCGGTTCACGAATTATGATGGAGGAATAAGTTGGTGCATTTGATACGCCTGTGGAGACGTTGTTGTCCAGATCATGGTTTATAGCACACACCTTAAGGGCGTGCCTTGGCATCTCCATGCTCTAGGCATCGACATGTGGGTTCCCCATTCGACTTTTCTTGAAACATGGAAAGTGGAGTCTAAGATGTGTGCGAGTCAACGAGTGACTGCTTTAATATATGGCGTTTTTTGAGTCGTCCCATGGAAACAAGAGATAAAAGTAGGCCATTTTTAGTAAGTAGAACTGGCGATGCAGGATGAACTGGAAGCCAGGTTACGTTGCCCAACTGCGATTGATTGATTAAGAAAATAGGACGATGGTATTGGAAGTTGAAATACACTAAAGAGTGTGTAGCAACTCACCTGCCAAATCAACTAGCCCCAAAAATGTTTGGCCTTGAAGCGCGCGACCTATACCCGACTGTCGGGGTAAGAGTGAGGCCTCAATAAGTATAAGGGTGTGGCGATCGCTGCAAAACCTAGAGCGCGAGCCTGGACGGAGCGGCCATCGGTGCAGATCTTGGTGGTAGTAGCAAACATTCAGATGAAAACTTTGAAGGTCGAAAAGAGGAAAGGTTCAATGTGAACAACACTTGCACATGGTTTAGTTTATCCTAAAAGTCAAGGGAAAACCGCCTAATAGCGCTTACGTATGAACTCCCAAAAGAGGATTCGGTTAAAATTCTAAAATAGGGACGTGGCAGTGGACGAAAATATTAGGGAGTCCAAAGACATCGGCGTGGGCTCGAGAAGAGATATATTTTCTATTTAACAGCCTGCATACCCTGGAAACGGTTCACTCAGAAGTAAGGTGCAGCGATTGGAAAATCAACGTATGTCGTTTGGTGTCTAGTACGCCCCCGGCGGCCCTTGAAAATTTGGAGGATCGAGTGTCACACCACACGTGGTCATACTCATAACCGCATCAGGTACCCAAGGTGAACAACCTTTGGTTAATGGAACAATGTAGGCAATGAAAGTCAGCAAAATGGATTTGTAATTTTGGGAAAACGAATAGCTCTAAGGGTTGGGCTCGAGGTCCGAGTTTTGAACCTGTGGGCTGTCAGCAGAGTACTCGAGCTGCTTTCTCAGTCAGAGCAGGTGGGTGGGGGACGGACTGGAAATCATTCTCTCGGGATATTTCCTGGGCGTCAAACAGTCAGCTCATAATTGGTACGGACAAAGGAAATCTGACTGTTTAATTAAAACAAATAATTGCAATGATATATGCGGATGCTAACACAATGTGATTTCTACCTAGTGCTTTAAATGTCAAAGTGAAGAAAATCAACCAAGTGCGGGTAAACGGCGAGAGTAATTATGACTCTCTTAAGGTAACTAAATGTTTTCTCATCTAATTAGTGATGTGCATGATTGGATTAACGAGACTTCCACTGTCCATGTTTACTATCCAGCGAAATCATAACAAGGGAATGGGCTTGGCAGAATCAGCGGGGAAATAAGACCCAGTTGAGTTTGACTCTAGTCCAACTTTATGAAATGACTTGAGAAGTGTATGATAAGTGGGAGATTTGCCTCAAGTGTAATACCACTACTTTTAACGTTATTTTACTTACATTATGAGTCGGAGGCAGGGTACAACCCCTTTTTTTGCCTAGGGCGGCACATTTGTTAAATGATAACACATGTGTCCTAAGATACACTCAATGTGAACAAAAATCTCGTGTGGAACAAAAAGGCAAATATTAATCATGAAAGTGTGGCCTATCGATCCTTTATTCCTTCAGAATTAAAAGGTAGAGGTGTCAAAAAATTTACCAAAGGGATAAGTGGCTTGTGGTAGCCAATCGTTGATATCAATGTTGCGTTTTAATCCTTCAATGGCTCTTCCTATCATTGTGAAAGAGAATTCCCCAAGTGTTGGATTGCCCACCCATCGATAGGAAACATGAGGTTGGTTTAGAGACAGGTTAGTTTTAGTTTATTGATGTCTGCATTGCGATAATAATTCAACTTAGTAGGAGAGGAACCGATGAATCACAAAATTGGTCATCGCGTTTGGTTAAAAAGCTAGTGGTATGAAGCTACCATACGATGGATTATGACTAAACGTCTCTAAGTCTGAATTCGGACTAGAAGCAAGGCATGGGCCCACCGCCCAATTTCCGACCTATAGTAGGAGCTTTGGCTTCAAAAGGCATGTGTCGTTAGCTAAGTATACTCTGCGAAAGTTCTGTTCAGACCGTCTTGAATTATAATTACCAGCAAGTGGCGGATATAATTCTTTGCAGATGACTTAAATACGCGACGGGGTATTGTAAGTGGCAAAGTAGCCTTGATGTCATTATCCACTAAGATTCAGCCATTTGTGGCTAAATTTCTATCCTCCCCAAAAATAAACATCAAAAGTTCTACTCCCAATTAAGAGACTAAGTAATTACAATAATCAAGTCCGCCCAAATTTTTTTAAGTTTATAAGAGAACGGTCTTAGAGGATGAGGATTTATACTTAATGGAATTTGCTATCTTCGATCGAAATCGAAAATCCTAGCACTCACATAATAGTTTGTGTATATGAGGGAATTTAAATGCTTGGTGTAAGAAAAGGAAATGACACTTTATATGCTCACACACTTTGTGTAGGAAAAGAACCACATAACCACGTAATACTTAAATGGAAGAAAAGTTCACACAACACATGCACTCTCTAAAAATGGGTTGGTGTACAAAAAAATTGATGGCAATCACTATGCTCACAATAATTTGTGTACGAAGAGCCACCAATGCAACCAAGTAAAATTTAAACAGGAGAAAATGAAGATTCATAATAATAATCACAACACTTGAACTTTGTGCATATGGGGCAAAAAAAACACTCATGGTGTAAGAAAAATGACAGATTTATGCTAACAATATTTTGTGTGCAAAGCACCAACACCACCAATAAACCTTAAATGGGAGACAAGGTCCATAAAAAAATTACAACACTCGGAAACTATAAGCACTTTAGCAATCCAGATAAATGGTCTTTTGGTGGGAAACGTACTTGGTCCCACAAACTTGTCAATCATCAGATATAAAAAAATAATTGAGACCTCTCGAGGCAAATATCCAAACGGCCGAGAAAAAGTCAAGGTTATTTGAGGAAAACTTTATTCCTTGACCGACGGGTAATGTTTTCCTCGGACTCAAGGGATCCTCTCGGCACAAATTTCTTTGATCACATATCCTTAATGGGATAATAATCGAGAGCTGTCGAGGCAAAAATCAAAACGGAAGAGAAAAAATCAAGGTTGGTCGAGGATAACTCGATTCCTCGACTGTCGGGTAGTATTTTCCTCGAAATAAAGGGAGTCTCTCAACCACATGCAAATCCACATCATCCATGACCCGATGTTTTGCGACTGAATAGCCTTAATAGGGTAATAATCAAGATCAGTCGAGGCAAAAATTAAAACGGACAAGAAACCATCAATATTAGTCGAGGAAAACTTGATTCCTCGACCGCTAGATAGTATTTAAAAATGAAGGGATTCTCTCGACCACAGGCAAATCCGCGTCGTCTATAATCCAAAATTCTTCGAAAGAATAACTTTAATGGGGTAACAATCAAGATTCATTGGGGCAAAAATCTAAATGGACGAGAAAAAATCAAGGTTGGTCGAGCAAAACTCGATTCCTCGATCGCTAGATTGTATTTTTTCAGACATAATGGATTCTTTCGACCACAGGAAAATCTTCATCTTCCATGACCCGATTTTCTTCGACTGAATAGCCTTAATAGAATAATAGTCGAGATCTATCGAGATAAAAATCGAAATGAACGAGAAAAAATCAAGGTTGGTCGAGGAAAACTTGATTCCTTGATCGTCGGATAGTATTTTCTTCGGACTAAATGGATTCTCTCGACCAAAGGCAAATATGTATCGTATGTCACCTGATTTTTTTGACCGAATAGCCTTAATGGGATAATAATCGAGAACTATCGCGCTTAGGTTTTGTGGCGACCGCAACGCCCTCTTACAAATCGAGGCCTCGTTCTTGCCTCGATGGCCAGGTATAGGTTGCGCGCTTCAGCACCATCTATTTTTGGGGCTAGTTGATTTGGTAGGTGAGTTGTTACACACTCCTTAGCGGATTTTGACTTCCATAACTACCGTCGTGATGTCTTAATCGACCAACACCCTTTGTGGGTTCTAGGTTAGCGCGCAGTTGAGCACTGTTACATGGCTTCTGGTTCATTTCGCATTGTGAGTCATGCTTATTAGAAATGGTCCACTTGGAGCTCTCGATTCCATGAGATGGCTCAACAAGGCAGCCGCCTCGTCCTTCTTATTTAAAGTTTGAGAATAAGTTGAGGGCGTTGCGCCCCAGATACCTCTAATCATTGGTTTTACCCAATTGAACTCGCGTCTGAGCTCGAGCAATCTTGAGGACAACTTTGGAGGGAACCAGCTACTAGATGGTCTGATTGGTCTTTCGCCCCTATACCTAAGTCTGACAAACAATTTGCACGTCAGTATTGTTGTGGGGTTCCACTGGAGTTTCTTCTCATTTTGCCTCAGGCATAATTCACCATCTTTCGGGACTCGACAAGCATGGTCACAGTCAAACTCTTCTCACAAGATCACGAACAAAACATCACGGATATTCACCATCTTTCGTAGAAATCAGCTCAAGAAGATACCAACATAAGCCAAACCTGATCGCACCATTTCTCGTCCTCCACGTGGTTTGTGATTACAAGTGGCACCACTAAAGTATCTCCATTTGGCTTATAAATACACACCCTAACCCCACATATCTCCTCATCATCAACAACAACAACAACAAAAAATCACTTAGAACTAAGTTTATAAGAAAATGTCAGAATCCAATAAGAATGACTTCCAAGCCGGTCAAGCTGCAGGCAAAGCTGAGGAGAAGAGCAATATTCTGCTAGACAAAGCCAAGGATGCTGCTTCTGCTGCTCAAGCCTCTGCAATACAAGTAAATTATCCATTATCAGACTTTTTTTATAAGCTTACAAGTACAATACATAGATCTCTGATTTTTTGTGTTTATACGTATAGGCTGGAAATAATATATCGGATGCTGCAGTAGGAGGTGTTAATTTTGTCAAGGAGAAGACTAGCGTGAACAAGTAGCGATCCTAATCATCATAATTTGGGAGTTATAATAATTCCCCTTTTTCTAATTACTTGTTGGGATTTTAAATAATTTTGGGAGTCATCTTTGATTCTCATCTTCATCGTAATTGTTGCTCTTCCTGTTTCTGTTATTGTAATGTTTCAATGTCTTCTCCCTTGGGCTGAATGTTTGGATGTTTATGTATATAGTTTCCCTTTTAGGTAATGAGAAATCACTACTTGGATTCATCATTTAATATTTGAAAACAAAATATCAAAATTTCCATAAAAAAGGACATAAAATTCAATATTAAAGAATTATTTATAAATTAAGGCTATGATATGTCTAGACAATACCCCAAATTGAAATAGAGAAGGAAAAAGGCAATTATATTTCTTACAAATCATAAATCGTGGTTTATGGCAAATACTGATCCAACTAAAACTATATAGCAAAAACTGCAAACCCAAGGAAACTAGAGGCCAAAATCGAATTATCCTAAAGTTTTATTTTATTTATACTCTTCGTCATCCGAACAGAACCTTCTCTCTGGTCTAGCTGGTTTCGTTCATTACATCGAAAATCAAAATCCTCAGTTAAGCCCTAACATTTCCCTGAGATTTGCGATCGCTGTACCTCCGTCTCCACTCTTTCTGAAGGATCGAGCTTTTTAATTCAGATCAAATCCAATATACTAGACCCTTTTTCTTTTGTTTTTGGGTAACCCAGATCAAATCAGAGATGAGATATCAACAATGGAGATTGCTGCTTCTTCGAAGCTACCATCGGTCTCATCTTGCTTATCCTTCTCCTTGTTCTCAGTTTCAGGTAACTTCTATTTCAACCCGAGCTTGCTCTTCTTGGGTTCACCAAAGTTCTGGGATCGGAACTTTGCAACAAAGCGAACAACTTGGGTCCCTAAGATCCCCAATGACGAGCTCTGACTCTCTGGTGAAATCAGTGGGTCGAAGTTTCTCGTCCGAGCCTGCGATTGAAGAGAAATCTTGTGCTGAGAATATAGTAATTGATATCTTTAGCAGATTGAGTGGTGGGGGTGAGATTAGCAAAGAGTTGGAGTCGAGTGATATTGTCGTTAGCCAAGAGTTAGCTTTGAAGGTTTTGAGAAAGCTCGAATCAAATCCTGATGTTGCGAGAACTTTTTTCAACTGGATTACGCAGGCTTCTCCTGGGGAACTTAGCTCGAAAAACTATAACATGATGCTGCGTATTCTGGGTGGTAATGGACTTGTTGATGAGTTTTGGGATTTGGTTGGTGCGATGAAGAAGAAAGGACATGGTTTATCGGCTAACGTTAGAGATAAAGTGGGTGAGAAATTTCAGAAAGATGGGATGGAGAGTGACTTGGCAAGGCTGAGAAAGCTTTTCACATCAGAAAGTATAGATAATTCGGCAGAGAAGGTTTGCGATAGGGTATGTAAGATTGTGATGAAAGAAGAATGGAGTGATGATGTTGAGAAACGGGTGAGGGATCTGAATGTTGAGTTACAAAGTGATTTAGTGAAGATGATTGTCGGAAGTCTTGATCTTGAACCCAGGAAAGCTTTGTTGTTCTTCCGGTGGGTTGATGAGTCTGGTCTCTTTAAGCATGATGAGAAAACTTACAATGCTATTGCTAGAGTCTTAGGAAAAGAAAAGTCTCTCGATAGATTTCAGAACATCGTCGAAGAAATGAGGAATGCTGGTTATGAAGTGGAACTAGAGACTTATGTTAGAGTTTCGACGAGGTTCTGCCAGACTAAACTGATCAAGGAAGCTGTTGATTTGTTTGAGATTGCACTAGAAGGTGGTAGTAGTAGTAACAAACCCACCCCACACTGCTTTTGTTTGTTGCTTAAGAAAATTATCACTGCCAAAAATCTAGATATGGATTTGTTCTTGAGAGCTGTGAAAGTTTATACTAAAAATGGTAATGTTCTGACGGATTCTTTACTAAAATCTCTCTTAAAGTCCTTAACAAGCGTAGATAGGGTTGCTCAGAGCATCGAGGTGTTGAAAGCAATGAAGAATGAAGGCTACGTTCCAAGTGGTGATCTGCAGAGCATGATTGCATCAGGGCTTAGTCGTAAGGGAAAGAAAGACGAAGGTGATGAATTTATAGGCTTTATGAAAGCATCAGGAAGTAATCTGGATGACAAGGCTATGGCATCTCTTGTTGAAGGGTATTGTGATTCTGGGGAACTTGATGACGCTTTTGTGTGTTTTGACAAAATGGTTGGAAAAGCGGGAGTATCCTATGCTGATTATGCATTTGAGAAGTTGGTGGTTGCTTATTGCAACAAGAATCAGGCAAGAGATGCATACAAGTTTTTATGTGCACAAGTAAAGAAAAATCAGCTGAAACCTCGTCATAGCACGTACAAAATCTTGGTGAAGAATCTGTTGATGAAGAAGATTTCAAGAGATGGTGGGTTTGAAGAAGCACTGTGTCTTCTACCAACAATGAAAGATCACGGGTTCCCTCCTTTCCTTGATCCTTTTATGAATTACTTCTCAACAACTGGAAAAAGTACCGAAGCTCTTGGTTTTTTGAAGGCTATGACCTCAAAGAGCTTTCCGTCTATCTCAGTGGTTCTGCGTGTATTTGAAACTATGCTCAAGTCTGCAAGGCACAGTGAGGCACAGGATTTACTCTCTCTGTCCCCAAACTATATCCGTAACAATGCAGATGTTCTAGAACTCTTCAATTCCATGAAACCTAATGAATCTGCTGTAGAAAAATCTTTAGCTGCCTCTGCTTAGTTCCAGTTTTGATTTACATTCCTTCAGGTTTTTTGTTTCTGGGCATTTGATTCATAAAATTTATGGCTATTCCCTATTGTTTTCTTGTATCACCAGGACCAGTTAACCGTGTTCATCAATTTGGTGCACTGGCAAAATAATTTCAAGGGAATATGTTCTTTTGTTTTTCACTTGCTAATCAGCTTTTCTTATTGGATGCCTATGATTGTGTTGTGTCCTGTATTCTTCTCTATTACAATGTATCTTCCATTTATCAGATACTTGTGCTTGACATTGCCAATTGCTTATGGTGCCAAATTGAAAGATCTTTTATGAGATATTTGTCTATAAAAGTCTCATTCTCTGTTTAGTTAAGTTGGAACTCGACAGGTGAATGATGTCCAGAAGTCTCAAAAGAAGCTTCATTTATGTGGTAAGGAGAATTCACAAATCCCTTTGAAACCATTCATGGGCCTGAGATATTTAGACACCAAAGCAAATTCAACAGAACAGATGGACTCAAGGTTTAAGTTCTATAGTCTTTGTCCTTTTTTGATAATTGATAGAGAATCAGGACCACAACCGCAACCCTCATGTCCGTTTGGAATTGCATCGTCCTTTGTAATGGTGGTCTTTGTCACCATCTACATCGTTCTATTTTTCTCCATCTTGATCAGTGTGTCAATGTTTGAAACCTTGCACCGTTTTCATTCTCATTGTCAATAGCATCATGTCTGCAAACTCTTTTGTTCATATGTACAGGGAGTGTGGAGTAAAAAGGACGGAACGAGGAGGAACAGATCGGTGAGAGAGTGACATAGCAACATAAAAAGACAAGCATTAATTGATGTTCTTACAAGAAATGAGACAAAAGAGTGAAAGAAAGAAAGAGAGAGTGAGATGTATCATCATTTCTCTATGATTAGTTGCTATTTAGCAAAGGGGACCGTTTTGAGCCCTTGGAGACATCCGGCGGGTTTCTAGTATATGAAGTAAGCCTGATATTCATTTTTTTTGGGTTAGAAGAAAGAGAAGCAAAGGTTAAAGGTTTTAATTTTTAGAACGAGGAGACAAAGTTTCCATCACTTTCCCGGGAAAAGCTTAAAAAGGCAAACAGAAAAGAAAGGAAAAACAGAAGGAAAGAAATCGATTGTGGAAGCACTAAGCACGCTTTTGTTAACTGCGTGCTTGGGACCGTTTACGTAAATTCTTATATTTACTAAATGTGAAAATCGTATATGATTTCTTAGGTTTGGACAAAGTACTCGGATCTGAAAACTCTAACTGAAACTAAGTCGAACGGAAACTAACTCAAAGAAAATATATGATAGGTCTTCTTTATCTATACTTGTGGGTCTCGGATAATACATGGTACCGAACCAATACCTGAATGAGTACCAATTAACCCGTATACATGTCAAAATATATGAGATTTAGGGTAATATTTTGAAAACTTGTTGGATATTTAAGCCTTTTTCCAGTATTCGGTATTTTTTGGGGTAAATAATTATATTTTAGGTATAAAATACACGAATATATAATGAAATCGTAAAAATTTATCTAATATTTATATATGTTCCGAATAAAAATCGGTACAGAAACCTAACCGAATTGTACTTGGTTCCTAAACGGATACACACATATATAGAACCGAATAGACCAAAACCCAAATCGAAATATATATATATATAATTCCTATATGAGTCTACAAATTTTATACCCGAAAGATTAATACTCATAACTAATCTGAATAGTCGAATGTTCATGCTGTTGTTGATACTACTGGAAATCAATTTGAGGGGAAATAATTTTAAAAATAGTGTATATTCAACCGTAAGAATTTAAAATTTCGGTTGACTAATAATTTTAAGATTCGTGTATATAGTTTCCTTGAGAACAAGATAATGAGCAAAAAAGAAAAAAATTGAGTAATAATAAAAATGTGGTTCAATTAATTCGTACAAGAAAAGAAAAGCAATGTAGATTTATTTTCAAGAAGAAAACAAAATGTGAATAGCTCAGTTAAACTAACGTGATTTGGATGGTTGGTGTGTTAGTCCAAACGTGGTTTACAAAATAATTACGCACCTAAATTGTACTTCAGCATACAATAATTACCATCATCATTGAAACCAAATTTACAAATTAAAGATATTACCATATAACTTTAATCTTGAATGCAAAGAAACCGGTAATCTAGTTGATTTGTTTCTGATTTAGTTAAACATTAAACTATGAGTTTGAATCTTACACAAGTCCAGTTAAAGAACTTAGATTATGAATCGGCTCTTTGTTGATATAATGATTTGTTGACAAAAAAACTTTCATTTTGAATCGACAGCACGTAAAAACTAAAAACCTTTGGTGATGATTTACATTTAGTTATTTATACGTCATCGTTTCGAATACGAAGTATTCTGAAGAGTTATAGTATTTTCTTTACAACAAAAAATAACAAAAGCTAAGTAATAGTGTCACGTTTTGATGTAATAATCAGATGAATAAGAAAATGATGGAAAGTTGTTTCGACGATTCATTTTCATGAATCGACAAAGACATACTTATACAATCATCACATTCCAATAAGCCATGCACATCAATTATTGACACATTTTATCCAAATGGACCCATAATTAAATTTAAACATCTCAGCCTTTCAACGGATTCGTGAAGACAATATGATTATAACTTGTTTCCTATTGTCCACTTTGAATAAATGACTTTATAAAAGTTCATTATTCGAAAAAGCAAAGCACATCCATATACTTTTAAGTTTTAAACATATCTCTTAACGTTAGAATTAATACTCCTATTTAGTGAAAGAAAACAACCTTGAATCAAGTAAATAAACTGTCTCTGGATGTCAAAAAAAAAAATTATGTAATCCTTCAATAAAATATCATTTTCCTCGATTAGGTGGAGTTAACAAAAGACAACTACAAAACTCTAAGTGAGAAAAGAACAAAGTGTTAGACAATTACCTAATGTATAGTATTGCCAAGCTATACACAATTTAATAACTCTAAATGAAAGAAATTGTTTGAATCTTCATAAGCAAATTAGATCACTTGATAACCATATACATATAACGCTAATATGATGGATCGCATCATATCCAAAGTTAAACTTTGAACTTAACTATGGCTATTTAATATTCAACTAAAAATATTTATCTAACTATATATAATAATTTATTTATTTTATCAACAATTGGATTGACATGTCTAATTTTTTTTCCATTTGTAGTAATAAAAGATAGAATATTGGTATTTGAGAATTTGTAAAGTAAATACTAGTACTAATTCACTTATCTTCGGTATATACACTAATTTGCTTAATCACAGCATATACATATACTAAAAATAAACAAAGGTGAGTAAAAAAATGATGTAATAAGATAGAAACATCATAATACCCTCTCAGTAATTAATTCACTAATGAAGTTGAGGTAGACAGTTAAGGTTAGGCATAGGGCTCAAGTTGGGAACCATTTTTCTGTATCTGCATTTTCTGCACAATCTTTCATGGCATGTTTTGTATTCTTATAATTATGGTTTTTATTGTTTTATTCTCCTGGAATTCACTGAACTCATTTTCTATCAGACGTCAAATCAATGAACGATAAAAGCATTAAGTATTAATGATTGTTCTAAGAAACCGAGTCACGTGGAGACCCAAGTATAAACACTTGACTAGGAATTACGTTTCGGAAAGTAATTCTTGAATAGCTCTCAGCATAACAACAATTTCTGAAACATCAATCAAAAACTGACATAAATTATAAGAAATTAAATTTATGAATATTATAGGTCGGTTTAAACATTTATGAATATGACGATAATATACGAATGTGAATAGATTGACTAGATTTAATTAAATTGAACGTTGCAAACTCATTTTAATGTGTACTATTTCATATAAAAAAGAAGATGATTACTTTTACAATCAAGGAAAACTTTGTACCGAATCTGAAATCAATTTTAGATATCTAATGACCAAATAAAAATAATTAATAATATTATATTTGAAGGGACCATAGTCTAAATAAAAATGACGAATTTCTACTTAAATTGAAACTACTAGACAATTACCACTTAGTTAGAAGATGATTAACGATAATTTTTTAGATGAAGTAAACAAAATTGTTTTTCTTTGTGTATTAAAATATAAACTCTATAATTTAATGATGATTCAAATCTTGAATGAATGATATAATTAAAATTTTAAATTAACAAAAACCAAATATGGTTTGAACAAATGGAAATGGTTGTGATAATATTAGAGCCAACTCAGACATAGACAAAACCCATGAAAACGACGGTCGGGTTCGACAAATGTTAATAATGTCATCGACTTGGATTCTGCCTTATCTTATTTTATTACATTACAGTAACATCCAAATAGTTTATAGTGAATATATATTCTGTACTATTAACCTCTATACACTTTGTAATCGTAAAATAAAACAGTGAGTTAAATTTGACTGTCTTCTCTATCCGATTTTTTGTTTCCTATGGAACTTAAATGTGATCGTCAGCTCTTATGGAATTTTTGGAATCTATTTTCCTTTCCATGCAAAAGGCCAAAGGTCTACATACCTAAATCTAAAGAACAATTAATAAATGAGAAATAAATACATAAAGTTAGAAACTTTAGTTTCTGACCCCCCAGAAAAGAAATTACAAAGCAAAAGAATGCTCTATATACAAATAAAATTCTATATATATTTTTGTTTTGTGATACTGTAAAGATCCAAGTTTCAATATACATATATACTATATAATATCTGTTTCAAAACAAAAAAAACTATATAATATCTTGTTATTTCCACACATCGAGAAGACAAAGATGCTGAAGATTGAATGGGCAACAAATCAATAAATAAAAAATATATTGAGCGTAGTGTCTCTTACATACTTCTCATCGAGCTTCTCACATTCTCAAAACATAAGTATGTAATCCCAAATATCGTAGATACACGTACCATTAAATCTCTATAAATAAACAATATTAAAACCATACTTAAATTATAATTTTATTAATTTTAAAGATTATCAATCTATCGATATATTAAATGAATTAAAAATTTAATTTAAGACTACAATATTATATTGTTTTATAGAAATTTTAATATATATGGAATATAAATTTAAGGAAGTTATATTGTATATGTGATCAAGCCATGGAATATTGGATTTCGTTTCTACCAAGCAACCAATTATCGGTCTGCTTTTTCTAGATTCAAAACCTAAAAAATATTCTACTTTAGTCCTTTCTTCCAACTTAGTTAATACCTTATTTTCATCAGAATTCAACACTATCTATTGTGAGCATATGAAAAATAAATTAAGATTGTAGAAATGTAACATATATATCTCGAAACTAGAATTAAAAACGATACACTTGCTTATTGAAAGACAAATTATATAGACAAAAACATGACAGAGTGGCAGCTAGCAAAATAATAGTACTTTAATTTCCTGCTTTACCCTTTTGAAAATTTTGAAATATACAAAATAGATTTGCTTTACTGACTAAATTTGTCGATTACAAGAATATTAAAATTTTATATATAAATTTAGTACTTTTTTAACGGTCTCCCCACACACAAGCTTTATCGACAAGCATGCTACGAATTTCGCTTTAGGCTACCAATGAATCTGGTTTTTATATATAAATATTGTTTCTGACATGGATAAAAAATTAGTTTTTTACTAAAGATTTATGCTTTTGGTGAAGTGGGTTCTTCTGCCATGGAAAGCAATTTTTCTTGATGTTGAAATGTTTATACTTTTACCCAAATTTAAAAGAAGAAAAAGATTTAGTTTTTGATTCTTCCAATCTCTCTCTTCTCTCTCCATCAAATACCAGATTATCTGGAAACTGGACACATCTTGTTTTCTGCTCATTCCTTTCTCTCTGATTCAACAATGGAGAGTACTCTAGTTATGATGCTCATAACAAGATCTTTACTTTTTTTCTTCGGATTTTTGTGCCTTCTCTGCTCTGTTAACGGCTTGCTTTCTCCTAAAGGAGTTAACTTTGAAGGTAATACTCACATTATCACTCTTGTTGATGAAGTGTTTGATATGTGGTCTTTCTGGAACTTAACAGTTTGTGGGAATTCAATTAAAGTATATCAATGGGTCGTGTGTAAGGATCCAAACTAATTTTTGTTTTTAGTGCAAGCTCTGATGGACATAAAAGCTTCATTACATGATCCTCATGGTGTGCTTGATAACTGGGATAAAGATGCTGTTGATCCATGTAGTTGGACAATGATTACTTGTTCTTCTGAAAACTTTGTCATTGGATTGTAAGTTTCATATTTTACATTGATACATTCATATATTATAAAGATGGTGAGAAAGCAAGTTCACGTGAAAGAAAACATGCTTTAATTTTCGTACAGGGGCACGCCTAGTCAGAATTTATCTGGTACATTATCTCCAAGCATTACCAACTTAACAAATCTTCGGATTGTGTGAGTACATACTGTTTATTATCACTACATCATTGTAATGTTTTGTTACTTAAATTACATTTTGTGTGTGTTTGCGTGTGGATTACTGATGGGTTTTCCTCTCGCAGGCTGTTGCAGAACAACAACATAACAGGAGAAATTCCTTCTGAGATTGGTCGGCTTACGAGGCTTCAGACTCTTGATCTCTCTGATAACTTCTTCCGTGGTGAAATTCCTTTCTCAGTAGGCTATTTACGAAGCCTTCAATACCTGTAAGAATAGTAAAACTTCTTATGGATCTCTTAACTTGGGTCCTTTTTGAAAGAAATTTCTGATCTTGAATTTTCTTATTGTGCATCAACAGGAGGCTTAACAACAATTCTCTCTCTGGAGTTTTTCCTCTGTCACTATCCAATATGACTCAACTTGCTTTTCTGTAAGCTAATTAATCTTCGAACGTTTACATTAACAAGAAAGCAATTTATATATTGTAGTGTTGAGGTTTGATCTAGGGATCTATTCTTTTTCAGTGATTTATCATACAACAATCTTAGTGCCCCTGTTCCAAGATTTGCTGCAAGGACTTTTAGGTGATTGATCTACTCTTAATGGCTCACTCTTTCACTCTCTTTCCATCTCTATGATTAACTTTCAATGTTTCTTTACAGCATCGTCGGGAACCCGCTGATCTGTCCTACAGGTAAAGAACCAGACTGCAATGGAACTACATTGATACCAATGTCTATGAACTTGAATGAAACTGGAGGTAACTAAGTAACTAACTCCTTCAAACAACTTTAGTCTTTGTATGATAAATACTTAACTAACAACAGCTTGTTTTTTTTCAGCTCCTTTATACACTGCCAGGTTGAAGAATCACAAAATGGCAATCGCTGTTGGATCCAGCGTTGGAGTTGTATCATTGATTTTCATTGTTGTTGGATTGTTTCTATGGTGGAGACAAAGAAATAACCAAAACACATTCTTTGATGTTAAAGGTTTGATTTTTCTTAGTCTCTAACTTGAATAAATCATTCTTAACAGAATCATGTTAAATAAATTTTATCATGTTTTATCAGATGGGAATCATCATGAAGAAGTTTCTCTGGGAAACCTGAGAAGATTTGGTTTCAGGGAGCTTCAGATAGCGACGAATAACTTCAGTAGTAAGAACTTATTGGGAAAAGGTGGCTATGGAAATGTATACAAAGGAATACTTGGAGACGGTACCGTGGTGGCAGTGAAAAGGCTTAAAGATGGAAATGCATTAGGAGGAGAAATTCAGTTTCAGACAGAAGTGGAAATGATCAGTTTAGCTGTTCACCGAAACCTCTTAAGACTCTATGGTTTCTGCATCACGCAAGCTGAGAAGCTTCTGGTTTATCCTTACATGTCTAATGGAAGCGTTGCATCTCGAATGAAAACAAAGCCGGTTCTTGATTGGAGCATTAGGAAGAGGATAGCGATAGGAGCTGCAAGAGGGCTTGTGTATCTCCATGAGCAATGTGATCCGAAGATTATCCACCGTGATGTCAAAGCAGCGAATATACTTCTTGATGACTATTGTGAAGCTGTGGTTGGCGATTTCGGTTTAGCTAAACTTTTGGATCATCAAGATTCTCATGTCACAACTGCAGTTAGGGGCACAGTTGGTCACATCGCTCCTGAATATCTCTCAACTGGTCAATCCTCAGAGAAAACGGATGTTTTTGGGTTTGGAATACTTCTTCTTGAGCTTGTAACCGGACAAAGAGCTCTTGAGTTTGGTAAAGCGGCTAATCAGAAAGGCGCCATGCTTGAATGGGTTAAAAAGGTTCATCAAGAGAAGAAACTTGAAGTTCTTGTGGATAAAGAGTTGTTAAAGAAGAAGAGCTACGATGAGATTGAATTAGACGAAATGGTACGAGTAGCTTTGTTGTGCACACAGTATATGCCTGGACACAGACCCAAAATGTCTGAAGTTGTTCGGATGCTCGAAGGAGATGGGCTTGCAGAAAGATGGGAAGCTTCTCAAAGATCAGACAGTACTTCAAAATGTAGCAACAGGATCAATGAATTGATGTCATCTTCAGACAGATACTCTGATCTTACTGATGACTCTACTTTACTCGTGCAAGCAATGGAGCTCTCTGGTCCTAGATGAGACCCATATCTAGAAGAAGAAGGAGAAGATGTTTCCGTTTGTTGAATCCTAAGGATTCTTGTTTGTTTTTGTATAATAGAGAAGAGTTTTTTTTGGGGGAGGTGAGGAATGTTCGTGTCTCTGAAAGTGTATAGGCTTGCTTGTTATGTAAGAAGTTATTTAATGTAGTTAATTAGGGTTATAAATTCCATAGTTTTTCTCTATATTAGAAAAATTCAACTATGTAACTTTGGATAGTGTGTAGAGACTTGGATTTCATGTCTGGAGTATTGGGAATTCAAGTTTGAGAATGCAATTTATATCTGGTTGGTTGGAGCTTGGATGCATTAAAAGTCATCATAGCTGTATGAGTAAGAAAGACAAGAATTCATTACTTAGACGAGCTAGTTTTACTGGTAGGTCACCAGTTCGAATCTCAGTTTATGCAAAAAGAATGTATATTTTCCAAAGAAATACCTAAAAACTAATTTCGTTTCTGCGGTTTGATCCGAACTTAGCAGTTAAGAAAAAAAAAAGGAAACACGTAATTCACATGTTGCTTGTAGAAACCGCGCCGAAGACTGTCTGAGCTAAGACAGAACTCGGTTTGGTTTATGAATCGTTCACATGTCATGAATGTAAACATCATTTTCAGTAAACGACGTGGCACATAGTTAGCCATAAAAAGAAGGAGAAGCTGCATGAATAACGCATGTAGCTACTTTATACTGTGATCAGTGGTGATTATTTGTTCACAATAATTAGATTTAAAGTCTGGCTAATTACACGAAATGTTTACATAAAAAATGCAAACACCGAATCACATGTATAATCTTGTTTGTTAAACGTACATAATTAATAGAAGTGTGAAGTCGAAAACGACACCTCCTATCTAGTGTCGGTGTGTCCTCAATAATCAAATCCTTAAGAAGTAAGATTTGTGGCTATTAATAGGAGAGAATAGGAGACGACAAAACAATATTCCAAACTTGCAATATTCGGAGAAAAAATGGAAATGGCAACAAGTTTTGTGTATCCACCTCCTCCATCGATATTGCTTAATGGCATGAGCGTCGTTGGTTTAGTCGCTTTTGCGAAGATCGGTTGGTCTGAAACGAGAGGAAATCATCTGAAATACTCCAAATTCGCATCATTATCGTCGTCATCGTCATCATCATCATCATCATCACCACAATCACAAAAGCAAGAACGATTCGGTGGCATCTCAAGCCGAAATGGAATGCTTTGGCTTTATACACCTGCGTTTCTAGCCGCTTCTGCTTCTTTCTTCTTTTTACCTTCTGATGATCTTAGGTTTCTTCTTCTCAAATCCGCACTTGCCCTCCATTTCTTCAAGAGGGTCTTCGAGGTACACAACAATCCATTAGCTTTTAATTCAATCATGATTAGAAGTTGTCGTAATTGTCATATAATCAGTTTCCCTCTCTCTCGCTTTCTCTGAGACATTTCATCGAACAGGTTCTGTTCATACACAAGTACAGTGGTGGGATGGGCATAGACTCTGTTTTCGTCATAACCAGCAGCTATTTCTCATCCACAGTATTGATGTTATATAGTCAATATCTGAGCCTGGGGCTAACAGAACCGGATTTCGATATGAAATTCCTTGGGATTATCATGTTTGTGGTGGGAATCGTTGGGAATCTGTATCACCATATATTGCTAGCTAAGCTAAGGAAAGAAGATGGAAAGAAAGAATACAAGATACCAAAAGGAGGTCTATTTGATATAATCATATGCCCTCACTATCTATTTGAGATCATTGTGTTTTGGAGCTTCTTCATGATCTCTCAGACCATTTATTCATTTACTTTCGCCATGGGAACTACTTTCTATCTCGTCGGTCGGAGTTCTGCTACACGGACTTGGTATCTTTCCAAGTTCGATGATTTCCCCAAACGTATCAAGGCTCTCATTCCTTTTCTCTTCTAGACAATACACGACATTTGTTACACCAATGTTTTTTTTTCAGTGTTGAATTCTTCTTTCCTCGTCTAAATAAAAATATATGATTGCTGAAACTTGACATTAAAAAAAAACAAAAGCCCATGATATATTATTAATGCGGCCCAGATTGCACTTAATTAATCAGAGGAACCTCGACTACACGCCCCATTTTATCTGGCCGACACGTAGTTTGTACGCAGAACAAACAAACAACATACCGGTTTTGTTCAAATCAATTATCGATTGTCTGATAACGACTTGTAATGACTCGTCACAAGCACCATGGTTCTTGGTTTTTGAGTTTCTGAATTATTTAGTTTTTTTTGTTTGTAAAATATAGAATTGTGTTACCTCAATCTTTTTTTGTCAACTAGCCTATTTGTTTTTAATTCGCGCTCTTACTAGTAATAGGGGTTTGATCTCTGATGCCTTGAGAATTTGTAAAGTGACTACACTACTGGACCATATGTCCTTGGCCTAGCAGTTTTCTTTAAAAAACAATATAACTCATATTCGAAAATTAATGTAAGAAAAAATAAGAACAACCATGTAAAGAAGTCTGACACACTAGATTTACAAAAAGAAACGAAGTGACTTAGACAAATCTTTTTTATCAATAACCTCGTCCAAGGTTCAATATTGAAATAATTTCAGAGGTTTTCCCTGACTTTGTCCGTGTCAACAAACAATTCGAAATGCCTCGACTTTTGGATAGGTGGTGGAGAAACATTCTCAGATCTGCATCAAAATGTAACTACTCCTAGTTCCATTACCACAAAAGATAGTTAAACAAGCAAAGAGACTCATTTGACCAATGGCATTAAGCTTTGATAAAATCATTTTCAAACTTAAAAGGTATTGAGATGATGGACTCTCCCAAAAGAATGAAACAATAAAATCAAATGGCACAAAAATAACACAGATATTTTAAAACATTAATGGCCCAACTAGGATGGGAAATGAGAGAGGGACCAAGCAACCCGTAGCTTTTGAAAGCTTGGCGCCATCAGGAGAATGAGACTTGCCAAAAAAATGTTGGAGGTTAACCGAGAAGTAGCCACCTGCTCGCCAAACTTGGAGAGAGGTCAACAAATGTCGGGAGTCATCATAGCATTCAGATCTCTATCGATGAACAAAAAGCTCTTGAAAAATGTAGAAACTCATGGCCTAGACCGGTGAAGAATTACTCCAGCTGAGTAGATCAACAAAGCAAGGACTCATTCCGAGGAGTTGCCTTGTCCTACGGTTATAGGGCTTCCTACGGTCACACCAGAGCAAAGTGTAAGGTTTAACCGTTGTTTCTTGGCTTGGATAATGCGAGATGAGGGGATGGGGAATAGATAGATCTTGAAAATTAGGAGCTGCCAGAAGGGATGGATTCGACTCAGCCCCGATGAACCTTTGAAATTCTCTGGTGGAAATCTCCAAAGGTCTCCGTTGATGAGCAACTAACGAATAAAATCATGAGAAACAGAATTGAAACAAGCGTAGACAATAAGAAAAAGGGCCGACACCAGTGAGGCAAGGTATCGCTGGCGCCGGAAAAAACTTGAGGGAGAAAAACCTCGATAATAATGCCTGACAGAATTTCGAAATACAAAAAGTTAAACAATTATTTAGAAACTTCTGAAAATTATTTAGTTCTCCAATCAAAACTACAGAGAAAGTGATTTTGAGAAGAAGAAAAAAAGGGAGTTTTTGCAATCTTTTGAACAAAAAAAGTGAAAAAAAATACCAAAAAAATTCTAAAAACTTAAGGACAGGAAAAACATTTTAAGAACTTATTTTGAATATATTTTTTCATTTGTAGGACTCACTTACATTTTCTTGTTTTATAGTGTGATATTGCAATTCGTAGTCAAATATCTTTTTGCACAACACCCTTTTAAAAATAGTTGAACTGACATTTCTTTTAACCAAAAAAAATCCAAATCTATAAATCCGAAAAAATCATAGTTTATCATTAACTACCAATTCTCTGAACTCGACTAACAAAAAAAAACCATCAATTTT